>JAPDLB010000021.1:600000-804739 GCA_027569935.1 Clonostachys sp. G952 | reverse complement strand
CCCCCCCCCGCCTCTTTAACTCCCCCGCGCACACCCACAAACACACACAGCGTTTCACATGTTGCCTAAACCCCCATCTTCCCTTCTGTTTTTTTTTTTTTTTGTTTTGTTTTTTTTGTGTCTGTCATCCTTTGACCCTCTGTTATTTTTTGTTGCCGCCCCACAACATCCCCCCCCCCCCCCCCCCCCCCCAAAAAAAAAAAAAAAAAAGAACTCCTACTCTACTTAGTGCATCAAAAAGGCTAACGGACTTCTCATGTTAGTTTTGGGACGTTGAGATACCAGGGGAGCGCACGTACTATGCCATCCAAAAAGAATGCTGGAACTCTGCGCTGTTGCAGATGATAGGTGCTGCTATCGCGCAATCAGAGGAGCCCATCTACCTGAAGCCCGAGATTGAGAGTCGCAAGGATGCTCTGTACAATACCCAAGCCTTTTGCAACGAAGCCCGCCAGAAGCCCCGGTTCAAGAAGCTCCCTGGCGCTGTGCCCATCACCTCTTTTCCACGATTCCGAAAATGCTTTGGCTGGCTCAAAGCAAACAGCACTCGACTTTTCGAAGATGGCCGAATGGGCCCTCCGTGCGCTCGTGTTGGCCGTGATCGCCGTGCTATGACTAGAGACGTCGAGTACTACGCTATATTATACGAGTATATCCCGCCGGGCGAGCAGCACGTGGATATGGAAGGATTACAGGCCCAAATGGACTTGCTCTATCTCGTAGGCTTTGATATATGCGATCTCAAGCCTGAAAACTGGATTGGAGGAATCCTGGTTGATATGGCTGCTCTCGAGAGCCCATGGGAGATGCATTGGTCTCATCGTGCACACAAGCATTATGACATGAACCGTATTAGCTTTCTATCTCAAAGCGTTTGATATTTATGGACTTCATCTACACGAGATGTTTGTATTAACTTTATTCCCAGTTTCTTCGTTTTTCCATAAGCAGGCAGGCATTTAGAAAATAGTTACATGTTACTTTACAAACTAGTGGGAGTCAATATTTGAACGCACTGTGACCAGTCACACCTTGTCCAAAAATTGCTCTCTTTGATTTGATAAATCGCATCCAAAGCTGACACTCCTCTCCGTTGACTGTACAATTTGCGAGGCGGTAGTAGATGAGGCGGAAGCAGGCTGCACCATACGTGTTGCGATGCGCAGTTCAGGGCAGAACGACATGGTAGGTGTTGGCCGAGGAGTAGCTCTAAGTCCCATGTCAATCAGCGGCGGTCCGAGGCTTAAGACCTTCTCGTTTACTCTTGGGAAGAGAACGGAACAGATTCCATACAGCAAAGTGCTTGCAGCAGTGGTGTATGCCCTGAAGTGAATTCAACCATGCTTAAAAACCACAGCATTGCACTGATAACGAGTAGCGCAAGCTATAAATCTACAGTTTTTCAAATATAAGCCTAATTCTCTCTTTCAAACACAAATATACGGCGTCGCCACCCCCACCCAGAACTAGGATATGACAGCCGACAACGGCACATTGTCACAAACGTGTAGAAAAGACATTATTGTTGTTCTCATCGAGTAACACGTTTTATTGATTTTTGTACGAAGGGTCTTTAAGTTCAAGTTCTCTATGTAAATACCACACATTTGTCTTGCAATACTTCCTTCATCTATTTTTTCCAACCGGCACATTAGGATCCGACGTTTTCTTGTAATCGTTCAGGATTATAAGTTTTTACCGGTTAGCGTTAGCCTCGAAGGGAAAATAGACACAATATTAAAGAAGATGAGGGGCTGCATTCTCTGGGTATCCGGGATAGGGAAGTGTTTTACAGGGCTTTCAAATCCCAGAGCAGGATTTCCCAGGAGTCTAAGCCACCAATGTGGGTAACCGAAAGCGAGCATCCAAAAACATCAGCTTCCGTCATCACCCTCATCTCAGTATGCTAGCACCGGGTACCAGACCCTAAAGTTTAGATCAAAACCGAGGTATGTAGTGGAAGCACAGCCACATTAT
Source organism: Clonostachys sp. G952 (assembly GCA_027569935.1). Classification (NCBI taxonomy): domain Eukaryota; kingdom Fungi; phylum Ascomycota; class Sordariomycetes; order Hypocreales; family Bionectriaceae; genus Clonostachys; species Clonostachys sp. G952. Next base: position 802,762 of record JAPDLB010000021.1, on the reverse strand, counting down.
CTTACGACTTTGATCCCTGGCTATCATGAGTGTTGGTGATGGCCACGTACCACCAGTATAGTGAGTGAGTTGCTGACAATTAGGCGACAGGGCCAATTAGCTTATAGAACGGGAGTGGCTGTGACCTAGAGAGACCTAAATTTGGGCCTCTCCGCTTCAAATACGAGGTGAGGGAGAATGCAGTGATTTACTATGCGGTTAAACATATCGACACCCCGAGAAAAGGGGAGCCCAATCTCTTCTACCCAAGTACCTCTCGGTCTATTTCGACATTTTTTGGAAGCTCAGTCGCAAGCATATACCGAACCGAAATCGCTACCAACAGCTTGGAAACGATCACAATGTCCTTTACACCATCACCAATGACCCCAAATCCACCGACCGCCGTCCTGCGATCCACTACTCCTCCACCAATATACTCACCTGACGGATTGGCTCATGGTCGATCTTCCCAAGAGAGAGGAGAGTCTTCAAACCAATCTTTCTCCTCTTTCCACCACTTAGACACCAAGACATCAAGTCCAACGTATGCGGAACCTATTCAACTTCCCAGCGGACAAATCTGACAAAATAGATGAGACAAGTGACGAGATTGACGAGGCTTTGATCCTCGATGGCGCTCTCCCGGGGCCTGTGAGAGCTGGAGGCTCCATGTCGACGGCTCGAGCGCCAGCTTCGCTAGACTACGGACTACGATTGCACGATTCCTCCACAGCCTCGCTCCGATCTGTTCAGTCAACCTCAAAGACAGTTTTCAGACCAGATACATCGTATTCAATGCCGGCGTCGACTGCTGATATTACCGTCACACCACTCCATCTGTTAGGAGATCAGGCAGATTTCGTAGACTGCCCGTTCTGCCGGCGACGGGTTGAAACTAGAATTAAGAAAAATGCTTCTGCAGCTACTCAGTGAGCAAGGATCTCTCTCAAATTATTCAATTGCCAAAGCCTGGCATTGTCTCCTTCTACTTACACATATTCGTTCAGTATTGCCGCGACTGGGCTCTTCTTTACGACCGTTGGAGGCGTGGTAGCACCTTACGCTGCCAAGTGGAAATGCCATATCAGTCACTTTTGCACTAATTGTGGTAAAAAGGTAGCCGTTAAACGACATGGTTCAGACGAAATGAAGGCACTAGGGACACCAGACCATCTGCGTCAAGTGTCCAAATTCCCTGCTGCTGTCACCCAGTACACGTCAAATAATTATGGGCAATGAATTCACTTAATTTCGCATACGGAGTTAAGAACAATATGAAAAGTCGCCTTTTAGTGGGAAAACAAGACACCAAATCCGCCGGCAGCCGAGAATTTTATATCGAAAGAAATTGACCCGTTCATTTCTTGTTATATCTATTTTAGGAACTATGAAAATCAATTGATTCCCAGAAATGTTTTATGAATAAAAGAAGCTGTCTTCTGCAAAGATTTTTGGTTCGCAAAACCCTACGCAAACACTTTTCTAAGTGTATCAGGATACCAGCATGCCCTTGGTGAGTCTTCCACCTCATGCTCCGTATAGTTGACTTTGGATCTGGCTTTTGGAAGGGAGGAATAAGAGCACGCGATGAAGCTTTGAGAACTTCCTAGTCTCCTTTCGAGGCCTGCACGGGCTCTATCTTGGTACTCTAAATGGTTGGAGCCACCGTAGGAGATCTCCAAAGACGATAGTGCTCTGAAAGATTTATGTTGCATACGTCTTAAATTGCCCGCCTTTGGGTGGGTTCACTTATACCTCTGGAGTTGGAGTTCCTAGGCCTTCGCGTGGAATATATGGTAAAATTACTCGCTCCAAGAGCTCAAAATGAATTTAACCAAAGGGGTCTGGAGACGCATCCGCTTACCCATCACAAATACCCGCCCTGTTTCCATTTGCAATCAAGACTATCCTCAAAATATGCCATATACATCACATGCCTGAGAGAAGTGCATAGACTCTAGAGGATAATTGGAATCCGTCACCTTCAGTCCAGTTGGGTTGCAGGAGTGACTGCCCAACAGAAACAAGCTCAGAGCTAAACACGGCTCATCCAGTGCTTCCACAGGTTGCAGCAAACCAATAGTGATTAAATGAGGGGAGGGGCAAGTGAGGGCTAGTAATGAGTTCTAAAGACATGAGACACTAAATATTATTACATATGTCGCTTAAACAGCTAGATTATTACAATTATCATAGAAAATGGCTTGCTTATAGCCATCCTCCAATTTAATTCCTCATGGAGGAGGCAGCAGCTGACAGCTTTTGTCCACATCAGGAGGGGCGCAGCTTCAGCTGAGGCTGAATATCAGGCGCATTAGGGCGAAACTGCATGCAAGAGCGCACAGATGTGACAGTGAGGAGAATAAATGATACCCTCGCCTAGGCCATCACAGGGAAAGCCCCGAACCATTCCTTGATTGCTCAATCAACACGCCACATACATCGTCGAAGAACCTGCCCATTGGCCTTATATCGCGATGGGAATCAACGCTCTGCGCAGCATTGCCTTGGCCGACTTTCAAAACCAGAAATTCCAAGGGCAAGGCGCAGTTCAAAAGTACAGCGTCATCAGTGCTGAGTCTACTGCGGCAGCGCAATTGCAACTCGACGAGCGTGAATCCACGCTCTCCGACATAGAGCGACTGTGTGAGAGTAGCGAGACGCCACTACTTATCGTCAAAGTCTTGTACCAGCGACCGATTTCTGATCACATATTCGACTCTACGCCAGAAGAGTGCAAGAGGCTGTTGGAGCTTTTCCAAATCGACTCCTATGGTCTTGGGCTAGTAGCCAACGATGCGAACGGCTTCCATAGTCTAGGGGAGGATCTTTTGACTGGAATCGCGAGCTACTATCTCCAATGCACGGCTTACAAAATACTCTGGTCTTATGACCGTGCGACTCGACGTTGTCGGGCAGTAGCTTTCTCATTTAACCGCCCCATGGCAAGGAGGGGTTTCGACGACTTCAAGGCATCTCTTCTGTGCAATGCCGAGCTCCTCTCGCACCCTCTCATCCTACCCATGGCCTGCCTTGCTCAGGCAGTAGGTTTTATGGATAGCTTGCTCCGTAGACAATACACCAAGTGCCACAAGACGGAGAATTCCATAGGATATCATCACCCTCAGCGAGTCGTTTCGCAGTCTTTGCAGGACTTGAACGAGCTTTCGGATCTTTCAAAGAATACGAATGCTCTTAAGCTGGAGGTAGAGATGATCTTGCGACGGCTGAGGCAGCTTCTCGCAGCTATCGAAGTTTACGCTGATATCCAGAGAGACTTTCAGAGCTCCGCATATCCAGAGGTTGAAAACATGTCAGAGCATGACACTTCCACATCGGTAGCACCAGCGCTGAGCCTCACGAAAACTAAACTGAATGTGATGGAGCTTGATTTTCTTTACGTCGGTGCTAGAGCCGATGCACTTATCAACACGGTAAATCAATTCAGAATCTGCCAGTTCATATGTTACTCGTTTATACTAATTCTACACTTGGTTAGATCTTCCATCTCATTACACGCAATGATGCCCTCGCCACCATCGAAGTCGCACGTGCCACAGCTCGCGACAGCTCTTCGATGAAAGTTCTTGCTATCATGACAATGGCCTTCCTTCCAGGCACATTTTTTGCTGCCCTCTTTTCGGTGCCCTCACTGCAATGGAATACGGAACCGGTGGTACAGGACAAGTTTTGGGTGTACTGGGCGTTCACGTTGCCCTTCACTGCGCTTGTTTTTACCCTTTGGGCTCTTCTCACCCAGGCGGAAGAACTTGGTAGGCTTCGATCATGGATCTGCCAGATCAAGATAAATACGTCTACACCGCACACAAGTAAAGAGTTACTGGGAGATGAGAAGTTGGGAATGTCGGGGAGAGATTCCAGGTTGGGAGAGCAACTTAAGGAACCACTTTCAACCGTGCAGTACAGATCGAGAGAAACTTCCAAAACATGGGAAGTCTAGCGCTGACTAGAGGAAGCTTCTCAAGCTACGTTATCTTTATAAATGATCGTACTGTATGATTTTTCGCGCTCTCAAATTATGGAGGCTGTTTTGCGCCGCACTGTTCATCCAAGTACGGACGTGGATGAATAAGTGCTTGATGGTTTGAATTATACTTAGAGAAGGGCGATGAGGGATCGCCTGCAAAGAAATCAAAAACAAAATTTCCATTCCCCCGTTCGTTAATTTCATCGTTGTTCTCAAACCGAAGTCCCAGAATATGCTGTGCTTGTTGGAAGATGTGGTAGGAGTTAAGTGTATCAATACAGCAACTTCTCTATGTCTAGATTAAATAAGTCAGAGAGGTAGTTTTCATCATCTGACGGCGCTAATCTGTAGTAGTATTGGTACTTTTTGCCTCAATCCAAAAGAGCAATCTACCACGCATCAATCCCAAAGCTCATCTTTTCTCCTCTTTGTATCGTGAAGTTGCCCGATACAGCGGCGGCGAGAAACCCCTTGAGCTTCGTCTCTGTCGTTTCCCCGCACTCTAAAGTGTGCTAGGAATCTTCTAGTCAAGTTAATATATGCCTCAGATGGCATTTTCAACTAGCACATTGAACCGACGGTTGTGGTTTGTTACTGCCAAACAATGTAACCTAGATTACCTAAGTACTGGGCACGCGAGTTGTCCAAATGATCAGCCTTGCCAGAGAATGTAACCTATGGATCTACGACAGGGCTCCAGATATCTACACATGGCAGCTGAGTAGCAGATTGTGGATTGCTCGCCATGATCGACGAGCGTATACACCTTCCAATATGTAACAAGCCTTTTTTTTACATTGTCAGTTGATATAGATCATATCATGATAACGTACTACGTTACGCCCAAAGGCGGGATGTCGTTCTCCGCCATATCAACGCGTGCTAATCCATTTGAAACCTCAAGCCTTTGCTCCCACCTGCCGAATTTGTGTAAAACCCCCCACCTGATCATTCCACCGACAGGAGCAGTATGAATGAATGAGATGAACTGTCTCATGTGACTGATTCTATAAGTAAGGCTGCGATGGGAGCTCAAAAATTCCAGCGTTCATGTCTTGGTGTTGTAGAGCAATTTCAGAGTAGGCTTTTGGATCGGTTGCAATTGTATATATCGCTGCATCTCCGACTACCTACCTTTCAGCAAATGCTCCATTACCCTCGCCGATATTCTGCTGCTCATTAGGTACTCAAATAACATTCTCCCTGGCCGCTTTCAAAATGAATCACCTACTTCGAGCTACGTTGGCGTTGCTGCCCATCATGGCATCAACTGTATGCAACGCCATGCCAACCACCAGGCAAACCACAACCTGTGCAACCAAAGGCAAGCCGGCAGGAAAAGTCCTGCAAGGCTACTGGGAGAACTGGGATGGGTCTAGCAATGGTGTTCACCCCGGGTTCGGGTGGACACCAATCACAAACTCCTTGATCCCCCAGCACGGCTACAACGTAATCAACGCCGCGTTCCCGGTCATTCTTTCAGACGGTACAGTACTGTGGCAGGACGGCATGGACAGTGGCGTTAAAGTCGCGACACCTGCCGAGATGTGTGCGGCCAAAGCTGCCGGGGCCACCATTCTCCTGTCCATCGGAGGTGCGACGGCAGGGATCGATCTAAGCTCTTCCGCGGTCGCTGATAAGTTCGTCGCGACGGTCGTGCCCATTCTTAAGAACTACAACTTTGACGGCATCGATATCGACATCGAGACGGGCTTGACCGGCAGCGGCAGCATTACGACACTCTCCACGTCCCAGCAGAACCTGATCCGTATCATCGACGGCGTTCTGGCAGCCATGCCGTCCAACTTCGGTTTGACCATGGCACCTGAGACGGCATATGTCACTGGAGGAAGCGTCGTTTACGGCTCCATCTGGGGCTCTTACCTGCCCATCATCAAGAAGTACGTTGACAACGGCCGCCTGTGGTGGCTGAACATGCAGTACTACAACGGAGAGATGTACGGCTGCTCCGGCGACTCATACGCCGCGGGCACGGTCGCGGGATTCATCGCGCAAACCGACTGCTTGAACAACGGCCTGAACATCCAGGGTACAACGATCCGCGTCCCCTATGACATGCAAGCCCCTGGTCTACCAGCCCAGGTGGGCGCCGGTGGTGGCTACATGTCCACCTCCCTTGTCGGGCAGGCCCTGGACCACTACAATGGTGCGCTCAAGGGCTTGATGACCTGGTCAATCAATTGGGATGGGTCCAAGTCTTGGACATTTGGCGACAATGTGAAGGGGCGGCTTGGGACCGCATGAAACCTGTGTGTGGCATCACTGAATTGTATATACGCCGATACATAGATTGTCTATATGGGACTGAATTGAATGAGATTACTGTGATGATGAGCAAATATGGGGTGAGATTTCCAGTCAGAGTCGCAGTGGTTCGTTGGAGTAAGCATATTACTACTATTGTCCGGGCTTGCATGTCAATATTGGGTAAGGAAAATGGCATAGCATTTAATCCGGTGAAGATGATTTCTGTATAAGTTAGCAGGAGCTATGAAAATGTCTTTGCTTTTCGTTTGCTCTTTCAGTCTCACCGTCTCAGCCACTTCTCTCAACCACGTGGATTGATTACTTGGCTCTTTAATGGATTTTCCCAAGGAATCTTGATGACAAGATTATGGCCAGCACTTCCGAAGTTCCGACTGATGCTGGGTTCTGGTAGCTAAGCCAACCCCTGGTCCAACTACGTATGCAGCCGTCAGCTTGGCATGGACAACTTGCGGCCTTGCCCCTCTAGAGTAAGAAATTAGCGGCAGCCACATGCACAATAGCCCTTTCTGCAGTACCCAAAAGAATTACTAGAACTGGGAAATTGGCTGTTGGCTTTAGTGCTTCCCGTCCTGGCATTGTCTGGCCCAACATAGACATGAATGTGTAAAGACAATGGGTCTGGGATCCCAAAAGGAGCGCCAACCTTCTCCGCAAGGGTACGCGTACCAACAATCAATATTCAATATCGAGCGGCGGCGTAGCAACGGATCGACACGTTATTCTTGTCCGAGCGGGCATGGCACACTAAGAATAGGATCCCTCCCATGGCGTTCGATGGACCCAGCAGGCCTGTCAACTCGGTCTAAGCCTCGCCAAAAAGTGCGAAGTACCATTCAAAGCCATCTCATTTGTACAAGCGGGTACGCTGTAATCTCCTAATAGAACGGGGCACGGAGGCAATAGGACTGAAGTGCAGAGCAAATACAATCTGTGGGTAATTATCCGTGCGGTGATGCGATGTGAGGAAGCCAATATTAACTAATACTAGCCACACGCTGTTCTGAATGTCGTCCATCCATACTACGCCCGTCTCGTCCCATCGCAGAAGATGTCACTTACGAGATCAGTGTCGCCTCTTTCATCAGGTCCAAGTCCGGTCAGCGGACGCTACAATGAGATCAGCCCGGTCGAGTCGCGGAATTACCAAGAGCAGCAGCAATATCAGGCCATATCATCAGTGGGGGATCCTCAGCAAGAGGAACGACAGCAGCAGGAGCCACAGCAGCCACGACAGCAACAACAAGGGGAAGAATTTTACAATCCCTCACAGAATCCCGCCGGAAATGTGCAGCCTACACATCCAGATCGGACGCCGATGCTGTCGGATGGTCAAGAAGGATTCTCTCGCGGGCAGGTTGCTGAAAAGACGCCACCGGAATTCGTGAAAGGGGGTCTCAGGATCGAGACCATCATAGCCGACGTTCTCACGATCCTCATCCCCATAGCTCTACTGATTTTTTCATCAATTCTGATCTCAAAGAACGGCAAAGAGACTTCCCTACACCACATTGAGCAATGGCAGAATGCCGCGTCTGTCGTGAGTCTGAGCAGGTCTCCATGATACGATATATTTCTAGCTAACATGATGTGGTCGATTCGCTCAGCTTTCTACATTCTTCCCTTTGTTTTTTTCTGCAGTGGTGGGCCGATTGATGATGCAATTAGGTCGCTGGAAATTGGAAAGAGGTGTCACAGTGGAAACTCTCGAGCAACTCACAGGGAGTAGAACATTTTTCGGCACAGTTATCACACAGATTCGCCTACGCAGCTTGAGCGTACTCGCCATCCCTCTTGTTCTGGTCTGGGCTTTCTCACCAGTCGGTTCCCAAGCTCTCACTCGTCTCGTTCAGCCGCGGCAGGCCACTGTCACGGAATCAAGCCGCATGACCTACTTTGACACCATCGGATCGGCCCCAAGTGACTCGATTGGGAATGGGGTGATGGGCAATGAATGGTGGTACAGCATGGAGCGTATGAGCAAGCTACGAGCAGAGTTGGATGCGAGGAACACGATATATGGATCCATGCTCACGGCTCCCCGGGCGGTCAAGCAGAGTAGCATGGACTCATGGGGGAATATCAAGGTTCCATTTTTAACCAACGATCAGGACAGTTCCTGGCAAGCTGTCTCGCCAAACTCTGATCGGCCATACAGCTCCCTCGTTGGTCTTCCTTTTGCGAACATCTCCTCGGGTAACAACACTTTTGAGATTGAGTCGACCTACGTTACACTGGAATGCGACGACTTGGAAATTTGGGAATTACCTGTTGGGTCCAGTAACTCTTCCCAGTCGGGATACCTTAATGCCACCTACATAGCAGCCTTGGGAGGTGGTGGTGTCGAACAGCCGGCACCGAATGGGACGTTTCAGGGATTCAGCATCGACCGCGGAGGCAATTACGACTCGCGGAAAGCCTGCTGGAGTGTAGGCATTGATCGACTTATTAATGAGAAGTGGTTGGAGGGTTTCGAGTGGGGGAGCGATGGCCAAGAGCAGACCAAGAGGCGAAACACCCTGAGACTATTCGAAAACGAGCAGGGGATTGATATTGGGCCTACCAGAATCTCATTCCAGTCGTACATCCCTCAAAATACGACCGAGAATCCTGAAGTTACCCAAATGAGATATTACGGCACTCACTGTGCTGTGAAGCAGAAATACGTCGAGTCAAAAGTCGACTGCGAGAAAACGAGCTCGTCGAGCACTGCACAATGCGCCGTTACTGCCCAGCGGCCATCTCAAAAGCAAAGCCTTTCGGAGAACCTGACCATTATGAACTGGCCTCAAACATGGCTCATTCTTTCGAAGTATTGGCCTCTGGCTTCAGCCCCGACCATTAGTTTTTCGGGCTACGCGAGCCATGACCTGACATTGCAATACCTTGTTGATCCGGACTCGAGCCTGCAGCTTTCCTCCCCTGCAGCACAGCTCGAACCTTCTAAGATAGACAAGAATGATCTCAGCATCAGATTGAGCCAGGTGCTTAATACATACATCCAGCTCTCCTCTGCAGCAGGTCATGCACTCGCGGGCAGCAGCTTGGACAGAGACGGCTCCAATACTCAAGAAGCCGATTCGCAAGTGGATAAACGGAGCATTGTATATTCAATTTCCACGGTTTGGACTGTGTTCTGTATCTTGTCGATTATACTGCTACTCGCGAGTGGCGTGGCAGGCGTGGCGTTTGCTCATCTGGCTGTCAGTCCTGATGTGCTAGGATACGCCACAGCAGCCTTGCGGAAAAATAATATGTATCTCTCCAAAGCATCAGAGACAATGGATGGGATGGAGCTCGCGAAGGAGCTGAAGAAGAGGCGGGTATGCTACGGCTGGTCGGAAAATGATTTGAGCACAGATGGCGTTACTGGTATTGGCGAACTTCTTGATACGGGGAGACTTGATCATACGCCACCGAGAGTGTAAATATTTTAGACTGTATATTAAAGTAATAAGATAATGATACCCCAATAACTTTTCTAGCACTGAGCCCTCCCAGTATCTTCTAGAGGTCATCCGACTTATACCACAGTCTTAATCCTATACAGACGACACGTGAGCTAACTCGTCTTCAAGATGTCATCCAGCAATTTTTTTATCTCCTGTGCAACAAACAGCGGGTTGTCTCTCTGCACAAAGTGCCCAGAGTGAGGTGCCTGCACTGGGCCTTTGGCTCTCTCGGGCGCCGTGATTTTGACGAGGCCTTCATTATATCGCTGCCAGTAAGGATTGGTGTACGCCCTGGTGACTGGCTTTGGCCAACCAGACTTTTCGCATTCGTAGACGAATTTCTCAAAGTCGTGCCCGACAACCCTGACGAAAGGCTGCTGCTCGTTCGGCCCCTGGAGTTTGGGTGCATCACTATCCGGAAGAAGCGAAGCCAGATTCCTCCTGTCGAGACCCTCGGCGTTGGGGACGCTTGGGTGGAAGATCTGGCGAACCAGGCTGCGAACCTCCCTGAGATTTTCAGGTGTCACGCCGTCTGGGAGAGATCCAGGGTCGAATTCCGCAGCATCGGGATCTGGAAACATGGAGACAAAGTCCGAGTTGGCGATGATACTGTCCAGAAGAAGCAATCCTACCACTGTACCGGGGTATGATTGTGCGTAAAGCCGGGCCAGAGCGCAGCCAATTGAATTGGCGACAAATACGACTGCCACGTCGTCCAGATGAGGGATATTCAGCTTCTCTCGGGTAATCTGCGAAAGCAGCTGCCTCAGATCTGCCACCACGGAAGCACAGTCATGGCCACGGGATGGATCAGGAGCAGTCTCGTCCAGCGGATCCCGATCAGTCGTCTGCCCTTGGCCAAATCTATCGTATGTAATCATCGGAGGCAGGCCGCCACCTGGATACATGTCCTGCAGCTCCGCGATGGCCGGTGCCCACCCCGCCTGGGGCAGCATGAGGCCATTCAGAAACACGATAATCTGCTGCGGCGCCTCGGTTGATGCGGAGTGGTAGAGGCGGTAGAGTATACGAGCCTGGGGCTTTGTGGTAAGCCTGATTGATTGAAACTCGGACATGGCTGGCTGCTCTCAATGTGATTGTGATTGAATGATCAGGGTCATGTGGTGGGTGAGAGAAGATGAAGGAAGACGACCTCAATCGCGCAATTGCTGACACTGTCAGAACGCTCAAGCTGACCAAGACCAAGATTCTCATAGGCCCAACTCTATCCAACAGCATCACATTCTCTCTAAGATGACGTATGTCAAAGGACAGCTTCTACTAAGCGTGAGAAGGTCAATTCAGCAAGGCGATCACCGAGTCATCAATGGGAGGAAATAGGCAGCATCGCGCCCTCGGGATCTGTTTGCCAGAACTACTTGGCGAGTGTATTATTTTATTTCGTTTAAAGTCTCTATTTTCCTTCTATTCCCTGGACTGAAAATTCATTCGTTCAAAACAAGAAGAAATTCCGTACACCTCCAAAATCAATTGCCCGCAATGCCCATATCATCTCACATCAATTCCGCTCAGTTTTGGTTCACATACTTGGGGATGGTGGCCATGACACCGTCCTTGGAGATGAGCTCCATGGCCTTGGCGACCTCCTCGACGAAGCGCTTATCGTTGCGCAAATTGTCGCCGAAGAGCATCTTGATGCTAAGGAGCTTGCTGGGGTCGTTGCCGCCCTCCTTGGCCAGGGCCTGCAGCTCCTCCTTCATCGGGTCGTCGATGTCGAACTTGTTGCCCTTGTCGTCAACGCCGTTGATGTAGAGGAACCAGGCGGCGGTGACGAAGCAGAGGCGGCGCAGGGGCGCGTTTGACCAGATGGCCTCGGCGACGGAGGGCATGATGAACTGGGGGATCTTGCCCGAGGCGCCCAGGGCGACGCGGGGGATCTGGTCCATGATGGTCGGGTTGGAGAAGCGCTCCATCAGGGTAGTGCAGTAGGCGTCGATGTCGACGCCGGGGATCTCGGGCAGCAGGGGCTTGGCCTCCTCCTGCATCATCTCCCAGACGAACTGGCGGTAGATGGGCACCTCCATGACCTCGTGGACGTACTTGAAGCCGGCGAGCTGTCCGGGGTACGCCATGGCGGAGTGGCTGGCGTTGAGCAGACGGAGCTTGTGCTTCTCGAACTGCTCGACGTCGTGCACGTCGTGGACGATCTGGACGCCGACCTTCTCAAAGGGCGGGCGGCCATCGCTAAACTTGTCCTCGACAACCCACTGCATGAAGGGCTCGGTGACGACCGGCCAGCCGTCCTCGATGCCGAACTGGTCCTTGAGCGACTGGATATCCCTCTGGGAGGTGCTGGGGGTGATGCGGTCGACCATGCAGTTGGGGAACGCGCCGTTTTCGGCAATCCACTTGGCCATCTCCGGGTCGCGAAGACGGGCAAACGACTCGAGCATGGAGCGGCTGATGGAGCCGTTCTTCTGCATGTTGTCGCAGGACAGGACGGTGAAGGGCTTGAGGCCCTGCTCGCGACGGCGGACCAGGGCGGCGTAGAGGAAGCCGAAGGTGCTGATGGGCGCGTCGGGGTGTGCCAGATCGTGCTGGATGTCCTCGTGCTCGGCCTGCAGCTGGTGGGTGTTCTCGTTGTAGTAGTAGCCGCTCTCGGTGATGGTCATGGACACAATGTGCGTGTCTGGGTGCGCCATCTTGGCAATGACAGCCTCGCGGTTGTCAGGGGCGAACAGGAACGAGTTGATGCTGCCCACGACCTTGGCGAAGCTTCCCTTGGCGGACCGCTCGACGACTGTGTAGAGGTAGTCCTGGGAGCTCAGGACATCGCGCATGGCCGCATCGTTGGCTCGGATTCCAACACCGCAGATGCCCCAGTTGCTCTCCCCGTGCTTCTGCAGCAGCTGGTCGACGTAGACAGCCAGATGGGCTCTGTGGAAGCCGCCGACGCCAATGTGGACAATGCCCTCCTTGACGTCATCTCGGTTGTAGGTAGGGACCTGGACCTGCCGCGTAGCAAACTGAGACAGGCTCTGGGTGCCCAGCTTGAGGGGCTCTGGGTTCTGAGACATTGCAATTGCTCGACGGACTCGCGGTGCTTGGGGATGGAGGGGGTTGGGAGCAAGCAGAGGGATGAGGAGAGGGCGAGCTCGATCGATCAAATAGCTTTTCCGGCTGGTTCTGACCGCTCGTTTTTCAAGTTTCACCGGAAGAAGTTCGGCGGCCTCGCCTCGCACCAGCACGTTGTGTATTGTCTGGCAGGATGGAGGGTCCGGCTGGCCATAAACTGGGCCCGCGCTATCAAACCCGGGACTAGATCTGCACCAGCATGGAGACAGACTTGCTGGTGGCTCAATCGATACTGGAAATGTAGCTGCCTAAACCCAGTCCCTGGCTTATTAATTGGCCACATGACCTGCTGAATTTTGATCTCTTCTGCAGAAAAAAGGGGGCGTTGGACGGTGACACGCTGACACTGGCTGACCAGGTGCCTGTACCTGCGTCTCCCACGCAATTTCTGTTAGCAGCTACTGGCCATCTTTTTGTTGAATGTACCTACATGAGCTTGAGCCGCGGTTTCTTTGGTTGATGGCAGCACTAATGGAAATGACTAACGTCAACAATTCTTGCATTAATCTGGATCCAAGTAGTACGTACCAAAGTTTTTTACGCCCCCACACATCTGCTCATCTCCCAGCTCATCGTGGGGGTTATCCGGCTGAGCCCGTCGTTGAGGTTTGTCTCAACTTGACGAGACCAGCCAGCTTGACTCAACCCCAATTCTCACGGCACCGCTTAAGAAACGGTCTCTACTGCATGTGATCAATTGATGCTTCAAGGTACCTGTACTAAGTTCTTTACTTTTCTTTCTTTCTTTTGCTCAAAGACCTATTTCAGAAAAAAGAAAATCGAACATTTTTCGTTTAGAGACTCTAGTTTAGGCAGTCATCTTTTTTTAGCCACAAATCCCCAATTTCTAGTCGAATATCGAACGACTATCTCCCCTGGCGAGACTGTCTAGTCTCCCATGTGGGTAGGTAAACGGCAGGTTAGTTGTCCCCGTGTGGAGTAAAACCCAGGCACAGAGCATACCCGGGCCCGTCCCCTGCTGGCAACTCAGAGAGGTGATGATCTCGACCATTCTAGAAACGACCTAGGTCTTGCAACTGGTTCAACGTCTCAGGGTGCAGATAATTGATTTGTCCATTCCAAAGCGAAACCCTCATGGCAGCCAGTACGACCAGTGCTAGTTATCTCTTGTTAAATGTACATATCGCTCATCCAGCCAATCCTCAATTGGAAGGCATTATCATTCTGGAGACAAACCAATTGATATTCTATAAAACAAATGGTTCTTTGTGGCTAAGAGACTCATCATGTTTTAATAGGCTGGGAACTGCGGTGTTCAATATGTCTCACATCTGCTCCATTCGTAAGTCATTGCCCGTGAATTGATTCCGCAATCCAAAATATAAAAAATCCGGGCCTTTCCTTATATTTAGAAGAAGAAAAAATCTCATGAAGGTACGATGAAACAAATCTCTTGACTGTTGCTCTGGAGAACATTTTCCCACCAAACCTCTCTCTGGCCTTGTGGACAGCAATCAACGCATTTCTTGCATCCAGGCTCGTGTTGGCCAAAAAGGCTGGTTTCAGTGTGCTCGAAACATGCATGTACTACTGGAATTCCGCATGCGAATACTTTAGTTATTCGATTTAACTGTTTTCATCTTTCTAACTTCATTGAGTCGACGAATTCAAATAGAGTTGCGCCAAATCAGCAGCCAACTTCTGCATGCGGAGAACATGAATATGGAGACCTTTCTACAGCTACACCTCATTTTTAGATAATCAATTGCTTCCTCTGTCGTCATATTCTTAGAATTTAGCGAAAATTAGCGAAAATTTCGCCTTTATCTTAGCATTGACCCACTGCTCTTCCGAAGCTCAAGATCAGTCTCCGCCGCGTCATGATGACGTGATCGATAGATGGATGATGTTCAGCATTGATTCAGATACCGATCAGGCTGGGCCAATAAAACAGAGGCGCAAGATAAGGAGAATGACAGATCGGTTGGTGAATCGATAGATCAATTAACAATATGGACGAGAAGATTGGTATATGCATATTCATGTGATCGTTCCGCTGTACATTGTGAACAACTCCCTCTCCTGCATTACCAATTGTTCATTGAGTGCCAGAATTCAATCTGACGGAAGATGAGGTCTAAATAATGTCGGCGCTGCTCAGAGAGCGCGTCTTTCGTGGCGGTGCGGGCCGTCACTCTTGATGATATCTGCAGCCTGTCATCTCGTTAGCATATCCTGTCTCGAGAATAAGATATCTCAGATGTGACAGGTCTTACCTTCTCAGCAACAGCATATACAGCTGCCTGCAAGTGCGCGCCAGGAATGGTAGGGAAAATGCTAGCGTCAACAACCCTTAGACCCCTCGTCCCGTACACTCGCAACGAGGTGTCGACGGCACCGCCGAGGTCGCAGGACAGCATCGACGCGGTGCAGCTGGGGTGGTAGTCGGAGTGGAGGCTGGCCCGGAGGGACCTCTGCAGCTCCTCGTGGGTGACATCAGGCCCGAACCCGGCCTGGGCCACGGGCTGCAGCTCGGCCATGGACTTGGTGGTGATGAGCCGGTCGTTGAAGCGCAGGCCAATCTCCACCATATCGCAGTCGAAGGCGTGGGAGCAGTAGCGGGGGTCGATCTTGGGGGCGTCCCAGATGGACTTGGAGGTGGCGGAGACGTTGCCCCGGCTGAGCGGCTGCATGACGGAGACCGTGAGGCCGCCGAAGGAGTTGGACATGAGTTCGTAGGCGGAGACGTCGTCCTTCTCGAGAAGGCCGATGATGCTGGTGAGCTGGGCCTCGTATCCGGCGCGTAGCGTCTCGTCGTAGGAGTCGGGGAGGCTGTTAGCGATGGAGCCGTTTCGGATGGCGTTGAGTCGGTCGGCGTAGTCTGGCGCAACAGAGGGGAAACCAGGGAAGGCCACAGCATGAATCAGGGGTGTAGTGTAAGGACCTAGGGAGAACCCCGATTTCAGTATGAGAAGAAGATCACAAATACGCCAGCAGTTCCCATCAAAACTCACCGGTATGCTCCTCTTGCCACTCCTTGAGACGAGCTGCCCCCTCAGCTCCAGTGAGATTGCGTGAGGTGTACAGTCCCGGGACGGTATCTACATATCGGTCAGTCTTGCCATCATCCAGAGAGCTCCAACACTTTCCGACTAACATTGATATTCTAGAAAAGCGTTTAGTATGGTGTCATTTCAGCAAGGATATATCATGGAACTCACCAGGAGAGATCATGGGATGATCCTGAAAGTTGTTTCCAACTCCGGGAAGGTCGACGAGGACGTCAACACCGAGCGTCTCAAGATGTCTTCGGGGACCAACTCCGGAGATCTGAAGGAGGGTAGGTGTGTGCACAGCTCCGGCGGAGAGAATAACCTCTCGCTTGGCAGTGATATTACGTACGGCAGCTCCAGAGTCCGTGGCAAACTCAACACCGACGGCCTTGGGGTCGCCGTTGGAATTGTCGAACAGAACACGGGTGACTCGCTGGCCAGT
This sequence comes from Clonostachys sp. G952, assembly GCA_027569935.1. Lineage (NCBI taxonomy): Eukaryota > Fungi > Ascomycota > Sordariomycetes > Hypocreales > Bionectriaceae > Clonostachys > Clonostachys sp. G952. The sequence continues at coordinate 786,502 of JAPDLB010000021.1, read as the reverse complement.
GGCGACATGGAGGTTTAGGCGATCAACGATAGGGGTCAGATAGCCATCTCGGGCACTGCATCTGGCATTTGTGTCGTGGGTCAAGCTAGAGGGTACAACAGAGGCACCAGTCATGTTGCCTTCATTAGGCTCGCCGATGATGGTGATGCCAAGCTCCTCGACGCCGTCGAGGAAGTTCTGGGTCTGCGGGTGGTAAAAATGCCTAGGATAACCGACTTGGATGGGCCCGTTGCGGCCGTGGATTTCAGAGTCGGGGTCGATCTGGAGATTGTCGCGCCCGTAATCATTTACATCAGGACTGAAAGACTCTGACTTCTTGAAATAAGGGAGCAGGTCATCCCAGCCCCAGCCGTCGTTGCCGAGATCGACCCAGGAGTCATAGTCGGAGGCAGAGGCACGGGTCCAGACCATGCCGTTGACGACACTTCCACCGCCGACAGCCTTGCCGAGGGGAAAAGAACGATCGGCGTTGTCGAGGAAGGTTTGCGGGACGGTCCTCCAGTTCCAGTCATACATAGAGACATCCTCAAGACCGATGCTGCCAGGAGCCTGCACTTGCCATCGCCCATCGTCCAGGCCGCCGGCTTCGAGGACGAGGACTCTGCAACACTTCTGTTCAGTGAGGCGGTTGGCGAGAACCAGGCCAGAGATTCCGCCTCCAACGATCACGTAGTCGTAGGATGAGTGAAGAGAATCGATGGCATCGGGGGGGATAATCGCACCAGCCACTAGGGGTGAGAGGGACAAAAGACCGGTAAGGGCACCAGCCAGGAAGCCCATTTTGAAGAAGTTATCGAACCAAATAATGAGTGTATGTCCAGTAGGTAAATCAGTGTTGCCGTGCTGGGCAGAGGAGAACGAATGGGTTCCGTAGAACGAAAGCAAATGCCTCCAAATGAGTGTCTAAATTGTTTGAAAGAATGAATGGACGAGCGAACGAATGAATAAAGGTTGGTTAGCGAGAGATGTCCTACGGCATCGCATAAACGAAGGTGAATGAAGCAGTGGATTATGCTACAAAACTCAAGGGCGAGCCAGACAATCCATCAAGAAGAAAGGAATGTCACGCGTAGTGAGCAAGGGAGAAGAAGAAGAAAGATCGCGAAAAAGAATGTCGGTATCTAGCCAATGGTCCCGTATGGTCACGACCAAAGGACCGCCACGCAGATGGAATCAAAGCCCTACCCAGTCTCCAACATTGGAGTCCACGACCAGGCGGCTAACAGCAGACAGTCGACGGGATGATTGGGCCCTCTGTGGCTCGATAGACCGCTCAGGGCGCCTCAATCAGCTCGGGACCTGCGCATGAGCCTCCAATTGCAGATCCGGAAATGAGATTTTCTCGGCACAGTGGAGAGAGCCAGCCAATAGATCACGGCAAGTGAATCGAGCCTACAAAGAGGCCGGCATGATTGTCAGGTTAGACTCGTGTTGACCTGCGGCTAGGGAGCCTCTTTGAAACGCCTAATGTCTCGGAATGTCAGGGGGCAGGGGAATTCGATCTGATTCCCGATTCTCGTGGCGTCCATCGTGAAGTTAATTAGCCCCTGTACCTCACTCTAAAAGTAGAATCGCGGGGAGAAACAACATTGATTCAATAAGAGACTTTAGTCCTAGGCCGGGTGGAATATCGTGGCACGAGAAGGACCCGATGAGACGCAATCTCCTTGCCCGGGTGCACTGCATCGACACGACACTGCTTCATATAACTACCAAAAGATCATCCTCAGCTAATGCAGGAGAGCCGGCGCATTCATATTACACATGCAGGTGGTGGAACTCTAAGCATTGCACTTATGGTGCATATTCTCCCTCTTCATTCGAGCCACATGCATGAATGAGTCAGGCACACGTATATCATTACTCGTATCAGACTAGGTGATGGGCGTCCTTTCTCGCTCGCTCACTCCACCTGGCTCCAAATCGCCTGAAGCCTCAAGATCTCTGCCGTCTCGTCACCGCCAGACAGCTGCGCCAGCTCTGCCCGGGACTCCATCCCCAGCTGCGCGCCAATCAAGCCGTTCCTGGTGCCGTGCCAGCCCAGCGAACTGTTCCCGTACATGTAGCCGTCCGAAGCTCCCGCCGCCATGGCGAAGCTGTTAGCCCCCGCGTAGACCGTACTCTGCACGCCCTTGTGCAGCGCCGCCCGCCTCCTCATCGCCTGCATCTGCTGCATGACCTCAATCTGCAGCACGGTCGCGTTGTACACCTGGAACCGCTGCGTGCCAAGCTCGCGGAGCCTGTCCTCGGCCGCCTTCGATTCCGGCGATCCCACAGCGCCAGCGGCGTTAGTCTCCAGCCAGAGCCTGCGCATCCGAGGCGACCACATTTGGCAGATACGCAGATCCTCCTCGTATAGATCCCGGACGGGCAGTGTGTCCGCGAGGGGCTGGGATACGGCACATTCGAGATAGCACTCTTTGCACATGTACAGCTCGTGGTAGCCGAACCAGGTGCCGCCGCCTTGGGCTTTCAGGCCTGGGCACGCCCGCACGCCGGACCATAGTCTCGCGTAGTCTGCAAAATGGCTGAAGAGGCCCTTCTCGATCATCTGGCCGAAGTGGCTCAGCAGGTCAAGGGCTCGTGGAGCAGTGATGTGGAGGCTGCACAGAATAGGTGAGCTGAAGCTGCGGCGCGTCCGCTCAAAGTACTGTGCGACGCCAATCGGGACCAGGAAGCCCGCATGACACGCCTCGCAGATGCTCAGTCCGTCACATCCACCCTGTAGAGTCCACCAGGTGCCGCTCTGGATGCCGTTCGCCGTGCAGCTCGGCAGGCGGGAGGTGGCCTCGGCGGCAGTCTTGTAGACGCTGAAATCCCGCTGATAATGTGCCGCGTCGAGGGCGACGCTGAGTGACATCCGCGCCACACTGCAGGAGCCCCCCTCCGCGTCCTGGATGCAGTCGTTGAGAAAGGAGCGCAGACCGGACTTCGGTTTCTGGTAGCGCTCGAAATAACCGGCAAAGCCCTTCACCACCAGCTTGTCCACGTAGCATGTCTCGCAGACCCTCAGACCGCCACCGCCCTGTCGTAGAACGTACGACACTGCATCACTGTCCAATGTCCGTGGCTCGACCACGGTGCACTCTGGCAGCCCGAGGCGGTGGGTGGTCGCTGCGACGAATGTGTCCCAATCCCCCTTTGCGCTCATGCTCCGGAGGTTCGCGGCCACAGAGGACGCACAAGCGTCGCACATGATGCCTTGCGTATCTTTAAGCTTGGACTGGTCGTAAGGTGAGAACCTGGACTCGAAAGACGTGCCTGCTATGCGATACACGTAGCAGGCCTGGCACGCAAGGAAGCCATCGAGCACGCCCGCCTCCGTGACGACGTACCACTTCATGGCAGCACTCTCCTCGGGTCGGTTGTACACTCTCCCGCTACACGGCTGGAGGTCCTTGGTCTCGGAGAAGAAAGCCACTAATGCCTGCGTGTCGCCGGTCTGCAAGGCCTGCTCCCACAGCTGGTCTTTGATGCGAGGCAGCCAGAAGCAGCAAGTGCCGCCAGCCTGGTTGACTCTCTCGAAAGCGCCGGCCAGGGCAGTACTCTGGATGTGGTCTGCGTGGCAACGCGTGCAGACGAGGTGGCTGGGCGCATCGGGAAGACGGTACCAGTCCATCGCGTAGCTGACTTCCCTGCCCTCTGTGCAGTCCGGGATGATCTCATTTGGTTCACCTGACAGAGCGATGGTGGGCGGTCCTCGGGGAGGAAGCAAGGGACGATCCTCAGAAGCCATGGCCGGGGCCGGGGCATGTGCTGATGGCGGTGCAATGGGTGCCGGGAGCTCTTGGATTGGTGGAGGGGGACCGGGCGGAGAGGCTGATGAGGGAGGTTCAGGCTGGGATACTGGAGTTTGAATTCCCATGTTGCCCATCTGAGAACAGAGCTCTGCCACGTCTGGAGGCGGCGATATGGGTGCGTACGTGCCATATTGAGGGTGAGAATACTGCTGCTGCTGCTGCTGGGAAAAGGCTCGGTTGGCGGATGGTGCGCTGTCGCCCGGGAGCTCAGCGATCAAATGCGGTGGAGGAGCCATTGGAGGAGGCAAGTACACCTCTTCTGGCTGTGTCTGCACCGGATATGATGAAGGCAGAGGCTGCTGATTCACGTGGACCGGCGGCGAATAGTAGGTCGGGCCAGGAGCTTGGCGCTGTGCAGCCGCGTTGGTGACGGGCACAGGAGGCGGGAGAGGAGGCGGCAGGAAAGCATCATTGCTGCTCACACCGGAGTTCAACTGAGGGGCATAGTATTGAGGCGTATTTGCGTATGGGGATGCCGAGGCAGGGTCCGTCGTGGGAGAGAAGGACGAAGGCGAGGGGGCGATACCGGGAGGAGGCAATGGAGCTTGCTGGTAAGGCTGCTGCTGGTAAGGCTGCTGATGGGGTTGATGGGGTTGTTGAGGCCAGCCGCCCTGGTTGTTGTAGTTGTAGTTCTGCTGGCCGTAGGGGCTGGGCTGGTTCCCAGGTAGTGAGGAATTGGCCGTGGTGTGAATCTGCATGGCATCGTCCTTGAGGCTCTCGGTGACGAGACCAACCATGCTGGAGGCGAACTTCCTCATCTTGACGGCGTAGACAGCACCCGGCGGCGCTTCAGTCTCTCAGAATCTCAATCCAGAGCAAAGGAAGCGTCCATCGTCGCAGCGCTCATCGCGAGCAGCAGCTAAATCGACTCGGCGATTCTGCCTGGTGCGGCTGGACCTGAGAGGGGTGGCGGCGGGTCTGTTCTAGACTCCCGCCCATCCTCTTTGCCTCTAACCAGCCGCACGAGCTGAAGCAGGCAGATCAATAGTGCCGGGATGTGGTGCCAGAGCCAACATCTGATTTGTCTAATGGCCAGGTCGAGGCCCACGTTAGGCGTTCAGCCAGAATCGCGTCGTGTTGGCTGCAGGAGTATATCAAGCATAATTTGCTGCAGGGTAGGCATGGTCGCTTAACTCAGTTGGTTAGAGTGCCGTACTAATATATCTACCCGATATCCTAGTAATGCGGACGTCGCCAGTTCGATCCTGGTAGTGACCATCCCTTTTGCTTTTTGACCTCAGTGCTATTATATCTACCTACCCTATACATGTGCTCTTGACACTAAAATGTTGTGATTTACTCTTTTGCCGCCGTCCAACAGTATTTCATTTGGTTTTCTTTGTTATGTAACATATGCCTTACTATTTATTTTCCCATTCTTTTCCCCCTCTGCATAAAATAAAAAGGGAATGCAATAGTGTGTAGCTCAAGATGCTCCCATCACTACCACAACTCGGAGACATGATTTGCTGAAATATCTTAGTTCAGGAACGCTCAACCGGAACTTTACCAAGTCCGATAGCCGGTGTCGACCCTTATCAGCAGGCAGATATGAATTAAACTAATTGACAATCACGAAAACCGAGACTCGCAGCCCAGCAGGCCAGGATCACTTGGGCCGCCCTGCCAGTTGTCTACATGACATCTGTCACCGCATTCTTATACGCCCCCCGGGATTGCAACTCTATCCAGGGGTCTGGGGATGCTGCTTAATGTTTCTCAGGCGAAGTGATGGCCCCGAGCCCCTGAGGCTATGGAAAAATTAGCTGGACGATCCGCACATATCCCCTGTCAGCCCCGGCAACTGTGGATGAAATCACGGCTGGCTGTTCATGAGCAGCATTCATGGAGCAGGGAAATTCTACCGGAATTAAGGTTGCTACCCCTTGGCGGCATATGACATCTCGTATCGGGATGCCGGCCACTAAGGTTAATTTTAAGGGTGCTGTCGAGACTCGTAGTGTTTCGCGGAACCTCTCCCTCCGTAAACGTCGATCGATTCCTGCAACAGACAAGTTTCAGATTGCCCAAACGGACATGCCACGCCCTCCCACGGAACCAGTCCCACCCCCACTGTACCGCTGTGAATGCTATAAACATGATATCGTCCGGCTCTTTGGCTGTGGGAACCGACCAAGCTTTTAATTTATCTCTTCAACTCAATCAGGGCGGGTGCGGTGCATTCGTCACTCTACGTTATCTCCACATCTACAGTTCCCAACAGCGCAGGCGCTGAGACAACGCAGTCATGTTTCCCCTCGTCTCCATTCTCTCTACGGCCCTTGCTTTGAGCTCGGTCGTCAATGCGCAGTGCAGTTCTGGCAGCTTCGACGCCAAGGTCGAGGGATCAGGCACTTACACTGCCACAGTCGGCTCCAAGTCCGTCTACTCCGGCTCCAACTACCTCACTGCCATCCAGACGGCACTGGACTCCATGTCATCGGGCCAGAAACTCGGCGTCCTTGCCTCGGGCTCCATCGGCGCCAGCACCATCACCATCACCAGTGGCAAGACCTTCTACGGCTGTGGCACTATCGCTGTCACCAACAAGAGTGGCCGTGGCGCGATCGAAGTCACTGACGCGTCTGACGTCTCGATCCCATACCTTACCATGACCGGCAGCCCCTACTTTGGCCTCCGATTCTCTGGCACCAAGAACCTGAACCTCGGCACGATCGTCATGGACCTGACCGCCGGAATTGGCATCCGCTTCGATCGCGACAAGGCCGCCAACTCAAATGTGGCCATAGGCTCGGTCACTGTCACCGGCGCCAGCAGCCATGCCGTCGAGACCTGGAACATCGACGGCCTGACCATCGATTCAGTCGTTGCCAAGAACGTCGGCGAGTGTGGTCTGCTCCTGCAAAAGACCACCAACGCCAAGGTTGGCACCGTCCAAGGTGATAATGCCGGCTCGGGCACCGGATACGCGACGCTGCGGTTCGCCAACAACAACGGTGAGCTGAACGGCTCCCACGACAAAACCAACGTGTTCATTGACAAGGTCATCTCCCGGGGCGGCGGCCGCGGCATCTTCTGCGTGTCCCAGTCTGGCGCCGCGGAGATTGGCAGCATTGATCTTGCCGACAACGGGAACAATGCGATCCTTATCGAGAACTGCTACAACCTCAAGATCAAGGGTGGTACTGTCGATGGTGGCGGTGAGGTGCGCATCTCTGCTCGCTCTGAGTTCCCCAATACGAGCGACATCTCCATCACTGCGAAGATTAGCGGCACTACCGTTCGCGAGTCGCCTTGCGCTGACAACATGTCGTGGTCAATCACTGGCGATGCAAAGCAGAATATCTGCTAGGCTTGTGTGCATCAATGTATTACTTTACATCTTGTTCCTTTAGCTTCGGCCGCAGTCGGTGCGGGATTGGTAAACGGCGTGCTTGCCAACGCAGTAGAACTTGCATTTTCCCTTGACTTGAAAGAGATCGATGCATGCTGGTGTATTAGAATTATGTGTGATATATATGAGAGTTGCCATCGCTTGGCCGTATGTAGATCAAAAGAACAATTGGAAGGTACCTAACTAAATATTGCCGTGATGCAGAGTGCGTAACAGCTCTCAGGCCGTGGCATATATTCATCGTCCGTGGTATGCACTCGTTTTTCGTATTAAATCGTAGGGCGAGTTTCCGAACTTTGTGTGTAGCATCTATGGAACAAATATGATGGACATTCTATCTTGATAGATTTTCGTATACGCGCGTCGGCCTGCGCGTAGGTTTCTTTTCGGTAATACGTCTGGGAGGTGGGAGTTATTTAGCGTAAGCATTTACCAATCACTTTCTATTGAGATGTGTTCTTGTGTAAGTTCCACCCAGAGACATACCAGCCACCTTGATGGTTTCCGAGTGATCAGCGCGAAAACCACCGACGAAACACTTCAAATAAGGCGTATATTGGGCCACTATGCTCATTCTCACGGAAGTTTACACCGGAAAATGCTAAGAATCTTCACAGATGCGAACTCAGTTTTGTTTCAAAAATGGGTGAGACACTACAGGTGGCGAAGGCTGAGGATTGACTGAGCCACATTGAAAGAGAGAGAGAGGGCCTTGGACTCAGACGCCTAAGCGGTCGACGGCTCGACTAAGTCGATCGCGTGATTATGAACTGCTAGGCTTAGCCGTGATTGCAATTCAATTTCCGCAGACTCTTTGCGGCCCAATCCTGGGGAGAGCCTAGAATGTAATTACTCTGATATCTCACGTATCCACTCTTCCCTTCTGAGCTGATCAAGGCTGCCAGCGAGTCCAAAGGTAGCCCAGACATCGAGCTGAGAAAAAGCAAATCTCGATAGGCACCCTTTGATATGACTCCCTCTTTTCACTAGCTCGAAGAGATACATCTAGACCAGTCTGAGGATGGTTATGAAGTGTAACGTGGCTTACTCCCGCTAAGCTCGTTGGCTCCCAGCCCGAAGATCTCGTGAAGATCCTTCAATAGTGAAATAATGGCTAGAAATTTGTCAACACTAGCTGAGCTGTGATGTCGAGGATGGAGACAAGAGGGGCGGGCATTGTTGTTGGTGGGTAATATTCAGCCACCAGGCCGATAGCCAAGGCGGGATTCACCTAGATTCATAACAAAAAGATAGGTCTACGGCAATCTAGCCCCATGAATGTTCGGGATAGGTCATGAGTCCTCAAGGGGCAGATGCCACACCCCCTTTGCGGCGTTGCTGTATTGTCTCACTCTCACGACTATGTCGCCATTCCGTCCCAAAATCAATAATGGGGCACGATCTCAGAGATCGGCCCCTCCGATCTAAGATGGTGGCGGGAAGTGGGAGCTGCAGGAATCCATCTGCTATGTACGCTATTCTCGGCATGCTTGGAAAAGATCTTTCATAGATCATAGGTCCAGCCAAGGCTGATCAGCCGCTCATCTGACCTTTGTATTCAGATTGCCTCTGATAAAAAAGCAAAACCACACCTCCAGCGTCCTTGACGGAGCGCAATGTGGTGGTGGCGTAACGCTGACGGTGGCGGCCCTATCGAGTAAGTGTGCCCGACAGAAAGCTCAAGCTAAGTCCCTCCGGAGGAAACCGCATCTGCTCCTCATTTCTATGGCTAAGTATTTACCTTAAATATAAGGTTATTAGGTTATTTCGAACGGAGAGGACTAGGAAGGAATAAAGTTTATACCATCATCCCTTAATCACGCCTTTCTACTTGGGCCTGCCTGGATACTGAATGCTGGCATTGTGATCTTCATCATAGTCATTAGCTCTTGGGATGCCGCAATTTCAGCCTCCAAATTCGCTTCCCACACCCTCCTTTGGTCAGCAATCCATGATTGGGCGGCGAGACCCGACTGTTCTTTTCTTTTTCTGCGGAGGGACTGGGCTGACACACCCATGCTCTGTCTTTCGATAGTCTCTTAGGCATGATGGGTTGTACAAGCCACTCGAGCTTGGGTCTGGGACGATCTGGAGATGATCAGACCAAAACTTGGATCACGCATGAAGCCACAGAAGCGGGCCTGCCAGCTGCAAGAATCATTCTGAACGACGCTGGTGAGAGTGAGTGGGTGCTTTTGGCCAAGAGTTGGAGGCCGTCTTACTTGATAACGCTGGATGTAGATACCGACAGGGGCTGTGGAGGAGCTTGGCGTTTTGAAACGGCCCTCAGCCTATCATTTGTCAATGTCGTCTAAGTTGAGACCGATGACACCATTTTACCGGCTCCTGTTTGGCCAACTTCTCCAACTAATCCGTACTAGCTCCAGTCTGCCGTCTGCAACATCCACTTGATGACAGTAATACTTTGTTCACAAGCAACTGGCTGCTTGCTCACGGGCTTGTGTGAAAGTCCGGAGTACATGCTGATGGCGTATACCAGCACATCTAGGAGTTGCCCGTCCCAATTGCTAGCCTAAAAGAATGCAAGGTCGGCTCTCGTTCTTGGCAGACCCGTATTGCCTCTGTTTTTCACCTCGAGATGCCATGATTGCGCGAGATGATCATCGTTTTTGCCAATGGTCCAAGTGGTGGCCAGCCAGCTGGACAGGTCGGCTGTCTCGTTCTTGAGGGGATAACGGCCATCCCTGTGCCACACCAACTCTCATCAACTCACTTCTGGGAGGAGTGGGCGCGTACCTCATTGAAAAGCAGCTTGTTAAGTGGGGAGTCAAACAAGCTTAAGCTGTATTTTGTGGACTTCTCCACCATGCCGACATGCAGCAAAGGCCTCGATCGCTGAGCTTGGAAGCTGGGGCTTTCGGGACGTCCGCTATGGCTAGAAACCCTTCTGCTCGGCATCAACGATTGCGTGCTTGTCCCGGAGTGGCGGGAAGAGATGGCAAGAATGGAGTCTCAGATGGGTCACCTCCCCCAAGCCGACTCCCGGCCTGGGTCTGTCTTTGCAGTGCCATTTCCTGGAGGGTGTCACCGATGGCACCTACGAATCTTGCTCCCTGTCGGCGAGGTAGAACTTTTGGGATAAAAGACGGCTCGGTGCCGCATCCTCCCAACCCTTTCCTCCAGGCTCACCTCCAACTCCCGCAAACCCTCCCAGTTCTCTCGGACTACTTCTGCCGCCGAGCCGATCACTGAGCACTGAAGCAGTATCAACATGGGATTTTTCAAGAGCCGCTCGGAGGCTGTCAGGGCTGTGTCAGCTTATCCTCCCCCACTGGAGGATGAAGAGGCCCTCAACCTGGTGGTCGACTGGACCAAAGAGGAAGAGTCCAAGGCCAAACGCAAGTCAGTGCCACCCATCGGCAACCGATTGCCGCCCCATCTAGCGGAACTATTTTATTGACTTTATTTGATCTTATCAGATTGGATTTTATTATTATGCCCCTCTTGACTCTTGGGTTTTTCTGTCTTCGTAGGTCTCTCTTAGCACAAGGGGCAATCCCCCCGCCTTTGGCACCCCCTACCCCATTTCCATGTCGCGGCCATTTGGGCTGCACTTACCATCATGATATATTCCTTTGGTTGATGAATCAACAACGCGAACTTATGCTGATGACGATTTATCACAGAGCTCGACCGTGGCAACATCGCCAATGCTATCACTGACAAGTTCATGGAGGATGTCGGGGTCACACAGAACGAGTTCAACATTGGCCAGCAGATGCTGTCGCTGGGCATCGTGCTCTTTGAGATCCCATCCAACATGATCTTGTACCGCGTCGGGCCTGGAAAGTGGCTTACTCTGCAGCTCTTCTTGTTCGGCTTCGTCTCGACCTTCCAGGCTTTCCAGAACAGCTACGGCTCCTTCATCGCGACCCGATTCTTGCTCGGAATCACAGAGTCTGGTTTCATTCCCGGTGGTCTGTGGACACTGTCAACCTGGTACACGCGCAATGAGACTGCCAAGCGTGTCATGTTCTTCTACTTCGGCAACCAGTTCGGCCAGGCCTCTTCCAAGCTGCTGGCCTACGGCATTCTCCACATGCGCGGCGTTGCTGACAAGGCTGGCTGGTTCTGGCTGTTCGTCCTCATGGGCGGTTTCACCATCTTCAGCGGCTTCATCCTCGGCTTCTGTCTGCCCGATTCCTTCAGGAACCCCTGCAGCACCTTCTTGCCTGGCATCAGCTGGTTCAACGAGAGGGAGCTGCACATCCTCAAGACCCGCGTCCTGCTTGATGACCCAATGAAGGGAAAGAAGAAGAAGAAGATTGGACTGGGCGCTTTCAAGAAAGCTGTGAGTCTAATCGGTTTCTCTCAATATAACGTTCCCCAAGGAGTATTCTAACCTGCGCTCCTGTAGTTCTCTAACTGGCGCCTCTGGGTCCACGTCATTATCACACTCTCCAACAATGGTCCTCAGCGTGCTTTTGACACATACTCGCCCACAATTGTCAAAGGCTTTGGGTTCGAAGGCCTGACTAGCAACGCTCTCGCTTCCGTCGGTCTGTTTGTTCAGATTCCAGTGTCTTGGGGATTCAGTTATGTTTCCGACCATTTGTGAGTTCCACTGGCAGATCTATTTATGCAACTTTCATACTCAGTCTTCCTTAGCAACAAGCGTGGTGAGACTGTCATGGCCGGCATGAGCATGCATCTCCTCGGTTACGTCTTCAATCGAATCTTCACCGAGATCGACCTTCGCGGCGTCCGATACTTTGGCGTGGTCTGGACCCAGACCTTCGGCACCTTCAGTCATCCTCTCAACATCGCCTGGATGTCGCTCACATGCAATGACTCTGAGGAGCGAGCTCTGGCCATGGCTATGTAAGTCGACTTGGATATCTCATTTTGACTCTTTGAACAACACTAACTGTTCGGAAAATAGGGTTATCATGGGAGCAAACATCGCAGGTATTTACGGCGCCCAGATTTTCCGCAGCGACGATTCTCCCAGATACCGCCGTGGTTTCGGAATCAACATCGCCGTTCTGACCGTTGGTCTCTCAATGGCCATCCTCCGATTCGTCGACGACAAGTTTTGGCGAAAGCGGGCTCCTGTTGAGGAGATTGAACGCGAAGAGTCTCGATCCGACGATGATCGTGTTCCCAGCGAGAAAGGAGCGATTTCAGCTGAGGACACCAAGGAGATCTCCGACAATGGGAAGCAGCCCCAGCAGCCTCTTGGACCCAAGGTCTTCTAAGTAGTCAAACGTTGCTCGGATCGGCAAGTAATTTGAATGGTCTTTATGGTATGCGCTTTTTGGCTCAATCGGTAATTTAATGACAAGCAAGCGGTGGAAGGAATACACTCGGCGCTCTTAAGATAGGTTGATCATTGGATCACAGGAATTATATCAGGGAATCTAGGAATTTGTGGTTTCATTAAACACACCGGCTTTGGATATTTAGTTCAGGACAAACAATATCTTCCTGTATTTCATATTGCCGAACAACTGTGTTATTCCCGATGAGGTGAGGGCTTGTTAGTTGAACTCAGTGCCATCGTCATACTTGCGGGAGTGCAAATGAACCCCAAAGCGTACATTTATTGTCTATCTGTCAGTCATCCGTCTGTCACTCCTAGTAAGGTACTATTCGAGGTTCCTCATGCGTCTTCTTTGCTTTCATAAAATCGCAAGCCTCTTGACGCTTCCATTTAAGGGGATATCATTTATGGTCTGATAGGATCCCCAGTCTAGTTCGAGGACATCGGCTGCGCCAACAAACTCATAACTCTCGTTCTCCACCTCGGAATCATTTTTTCGCATCATCGCAACGGATCTGAAGCCTTCTAACAAGCTCAGAACCAGCCCACTTTCCGAAGCCCTCTCACCCGAGACTCCAAGCTGTCCGTCTAAGGTACAGAATAGGTCACAGCTCGCTAGAGTTATGCCATGAGGGGCGTTAGCGGATATATTGTTATGCTCTCTGAGGCGACTCCTGAGTTCTTTTTCCATTTCATTACAAAGTAGATGGACCTCATGACTGAACGTGGTTACGTTATTCGTAGATTGGTCGCGTAATTGCCGTATGGCTTTTTCTAGTTCAATAGGCACTTTTCGGGATGCGTCGGGAATGTGAGGGTCAGTACTTATCCTCCAAGCCAAAAATTCCTCGGCTGAAGAATACCCCCGGCCCCCCTGAATCTCGTCGTTGCCCTGTGATCTGTGAAGGAAGCGGCAAAATACTGACAAGTAGGAAAGTTTCTCTGGATAGGAACAACTGTCGAAGATGCTTCGTCCTGAGCGAGCTAGACCCTCGGCGAGTGGTCGGACGATGTGATCATAGATATCTTCGCCGGTGCTCATAGTCACACTGAAAGCAATCTCGCCAAGTATGTATCCGTTCCCGTGAAGGGTGGTGTCGGTCGAGACGAACTGGCTGCCGAGAAGCGAGGGAATCGCCCGCCCGACGGGTTGGCGGAATAGGCAGGGCAAGACCGCACCATCTTCCAGCTCTCTATGTCTAGCGCTGATACATGTCCAGTCTGGAACCCAGGACGGCAGATCTGGGATCTTGTTGGCCGCAGGATAGTTGATGCCCTGCCAGAAGGCGAGTCCTTCCGTAGTGCGAACCATGACCCTGGCCGCGTTGATGTACACTTGCTGGGCTAAGAGGCTGTAATCGGGAGCCAGCTGGCCTGACCAGTCAGAGTCTACAACTCCCAATACAGCGAAGACTTTATCTCTTGGATCACTACAATTGAGATGAGTTAGGATCTGGATAGCAGACCCCATGTCCTTGATTCCTCCATTGGTAGCCATTTCCTGGGTCCTGGCGATAAGCATCATTATATCTCGCCCCCTTGGCTGCTCGCCGCCGTTAAACACCGCCCACATGGCCATATAATGGTGAAAATCTGTCCACGGAGCACAAGCGTCTCCACAGAGAACCATACCTCGTGCTCCGCCCAAGATAAGCTCCTGATATATCCACGCCCTTGTGAAGTATGAACGGCTCAGAAGGTCAGTCGCACCAGTGGCCGCCTTGCGATCGTAGGCCCCTCCCGCGTCTACCGAGCCAAAGACTCTCTTGCATAGATCGAGAGCTTCGAGAACCTTCTGTACGTCTGATGATAGCGAATAAGTGAAGAATTCTGCTGATGATAGCTGGTCCCATGCATATAGGACTCTAGGGATAGATTCAAAAGCTGCTGCAACTTCGGGGCTGTCTTCGCCCAGCCACATCAGCATTTCCTGAGCCTCTTTGTATATCTTGGTCATCAGTCGTACTTGGCTGCTACGTTCTTCGACATCTTCTTGGTTGATGCAGACAGCATCAACCCATAGTGTCCGCACCTTTTGTTGCGATCTGATCTTTCGCAGCGCCGCCTTTAGATTGGGTGTTATCAGAAGACTCCTACCACAGCACAACACGGGGATGGTGCCGGTTTTAGCTTTCCACTCGTATGATAACGCTGTATATGAGGGCTCATGGTCAAGGTTTGCTTCATAGAGATCAAACGATAGAGCGTCAGCTTTTTGCCCTGGATGAAGATCTATGAGGCGAATGCAGCTTGGCTTGGAGAGCGGTATGTAGGTATAGCATCCTCGGTTTGGAATATCAGAGGCGACTGATCCAATACCCGAATCATGACTGACTCGAGATGCATGGCGCAGAACCGAAGCCACGCCTTCATGACCCTGCATCTTGGCCCACGATAGCGCGGTCAAACCATTCTCATCCCTGTGGCCAAGCTGCGAAAATTCGGCCTCTATCAACAACCGGACTACCATCTCGTGTCCCATGGCAGCTGCGAAAAACAGCGGCGTCCTCTTGTGAGTGGTCAAATGATCGACTTTCGCGCCGTGCTGCAGGAGCAGTGCTACCACATCTTCGAAGCCACGCCGGGCGGCTATGCAAAGTGGTGACCGATTATCTGTTGAAGTTTGCATCGTCGCTCCGGCTTCTAGAAGAAGGCTTACTATCTCTGTATCGCCTTGCTCAACCGCAGTGATCAACGGGGTTCGACTTGGGTCAGGACCGTATTCAACATCGGCCCCGGACTCGAGAAGGATTTTAACCACGTCGACATGTCGGAAATGCACTGCCAGGCCCAGAGCAGAGTAGCCATGCTTCTCCGTAAGCCCCTTGTCACCTCCTGCGAGGAGCAGCTTGAGGACTTTAGCCCGCCCGCGGTATGTAGCTGCCATCAATGGTGAGAGCTGCAATACGTCGTCTGTGATGTTCAACTCGGCACCAGCATCAAGAAGGGCATTCGCCACCTCATACCACCCATTATAAGCCGCCCACCAGATAGCTGTTCTGCCCAGGGCATCCTTGAGGTTCGGGTCAGCGCCATGGTCAAGGAGCGTGCGGACCATGGACACATGTCCATTTACTGCCGCTGTGCCTAATACGAGATAGCCTCGTCGGTCCTTCTTATCTGTTGGATGGCCGGCCTGGATGAGGCGCACCACTGCTGCTCTCATGCCTTTCTCCGCCAGTTCCACAAGCTCTGTTTCAAAATCACCATCTCCAGGACCGCGACCTTGAGGCTCAGGGTCTTTAGCACTGGCGTCCGTACTGTCAGTAGCGTGGATAATCACATCGTTGCTGGCCTGGTCGACAAGATTGTCTCCTCTGACTTCCGTACCCGGTCCAAGATCTCTAATCCCTAGGATGTCCTTTGTAGAGTGGTCAAACCCATCTTCCTGCACCAGTGATGCCGACATGTCAGATAGGTCGAAGGCTGATTTGGATCCCTCCTTGTGTGATAACAATGTGCGTATCACGGCATCATTCCCGCTTTCTGACGCGAACATAAGCGCATTCTTTCCATGGCATGTTTTGATGTCAATATCGGCATCTCTTTCAAGCAGGCTCGAGACTGCCTGGAGATGTCCACCCTCCGCAGCCGCAGAGATTGGCGTCTGCCCGAGCTCATCTACCGAGTTGGGGTCAGCTCCGCTTTCCAGCAGCGTCTGAACCACCGTACCGTGGCCGTAATGAGCAGCCAACCAAAGGGAGGTTTCTCCAGAGCTGTTTTTTGCTTCAATTTCAGCACCCAGTTCGACGAGAAGCTTCACAGCAGCATCTTGGCCCGCCTCTGCGGCGAACAACAAGGCTGTGTATCCGTCTCCGTCCACCGAGTTGACATTGACCTGCTCCTTTTCAAAAAGGGAAGCGACAGAATCCAGTTTTCCTGATCTCGCAGCCGACATTAAATGATTCAAGCTGTCTCTGCTGGTATCTCGCTCATACCATCCCAGCTCAGCCGCGAGAAGCAGCTCTTGCATATCCTCCAGGTCCTTGCCTTCCAAGGAAAAAGGGCAAATTGACAGCGGAGTGTCCCCATCGACCGACTCTACTGTTGGATCTGCGCCACAATCTAACAGCAGCCTTACAATATGAGGGTGATTCCTGTTAACGGCCCAGTGCAGTGGTGTCCAGCCTGCATGGTCTGCAATGGAGACATCGGCACCATGGTCGAGAAGCAGACGGATAGAGTCCAGCCTTCCAGCACCTGTAGCGATAATGAGGGGTGTTGATCCGTCGAAGCTCGCCGAGTCGACTCCCATGGGAAGCTTCATGTTCAGTAGCAGCCGGAGGAACGCGAGGTCACCTTTGTAGGCCGCGACATGCAAAACTGCATACCCCTCTGCTGTGACCGTGTCTGATATACTGGCTCCCGCCTCCAAAAGAACCTCTAGAGCTTCGATGTGGCCGAAGTGAACGGCATCTAGAACGGCGTTCATCCCGTACTCGCCATCAATGCTTCCATCGCCGCCAGTATGCTTTGCATTGACGTCCGCGCCTCCACGGATCAAAGTCCGCACTATCTCGGTATGTCCAGCGTGCACTGCTGAATGCAGAGCAGTGCACCGCCATTGATCGGTGGCGTGGATGTTGGCACCGTAGTCGAGGAGGAGTTCAACAACGCTCTGGCTCCCACGACGAGAGGCCAGTATAAGAGACGAAGCCCCATCATCGGAAACGGGGCTGTCAATGTCGAAATGTCCGTCTTTGAATTGGCAGCCGGCTGCCACATCAAGGATGAGCTTCACTGTATCGAAGGAGGACTCGACGACGGCCTTGTGTAAAGGCGTCCAAGCGGTGTTGTTCATCCAGGGAAGAGAATCGCCCCGTGTGTGAACGAGCATACTGAAGGCATCGCCAGCACCACCACTGGCAGCAGCGTGAAGCACGGAATTCCCATGTGTATCCACACTCGCAAGGTCATCCCCCGCAGCGAGCAGGACTCCCAGAACGTCGCAGTGGTTATCAGAGGCGGCGCTGTGCGACGCAGGACGCCCTTCGTCATCGGTCCAAGACGGGTCAGATCCTGCAGTCAGGAGAAACTCTGCTATCTCGCTGTGGCCCTGCATGGCCGCGCAGTGGAGAGGCGTCACTCCTGCTCTCGCTCTTGCGGCGAGATTCGCCCCTGCTTCCACCAGCACTCTCACCACCTCCAAATGGCCGTAGAAGGCGGCAAGATGCGCGGGCGTGAAGCTCCACTCATCGACTTGTCTCAGGGCGACGTCATTTGGGCCATTCTGAAGGAGAAGGCAGACTTGCTCGAGCAGGCCGCGGCGCGAGGCCCAGACGAGGGCTTTTCCCTTATTTTCCTGACTCAAATTCATATCAATCTGTCCCAGAAGCCGCCTTTAGACCGTTCTAGGCGTTTTTTCCTTCGACACCTGTTGGCCCGGAAGAATCTGTCCTGAAAAAATGGTCTGGTTATGATGCCCTCGCCAATCGTGTTGTTTTGTTGCATTCTTGAGCGGGGTAGGATCAAGGGCTCTGGCGAAGCCCTGTCATCCACATGAGTTTTGCTTATGTGAGTTGCGACTTCATATCCCTCGTATCTATTCTTTTCTGCCTCTAGATCCCCCCACTCGCATTGCGATATTGTGGTGATGCGATGTTTTTCGTTCATATCACCATAGCTGTTCTTTGGAGATAAGCTCCCCTCATGTCATGTTACGTCTGCCTCACGCGCCTTTCCGGATCGACTCTAGTGGATGAAACTGTGAGGCAGGTTGGTACGCGAACCAGATCGTCTGATAGAGGAGAAGAGTGCTGCCTAGATTCTAAGCACTGAATTTTCTTCTTCCCTGAAACGATTGGCAGGCGTCTACTCTGCTGCGGTCAGGCCTAGGCCACATTTGCTCCTATTTCCCTTCATTCCGTCGCAGCTGACACCGGCGAACAGGGCCGAATACGAAGTTTAATCTTTCTCAAGGCCCTGATTCGTTTGCTTCTCATGTGTAACGGGCTTCCTAGCGCCGTGGCTCAGATTGTCTGCGTCTGAGCTGCTCCACGTGAGCTCCCGGAAGCCACCAGGCCATGGTTTAAGTTTCCACATAAGTGTGGTGTAATATGTTTGAAATAAGCCACAGGGATTTCAGGGCTAAAGCTTTTATTGTATACCGCCAAATTCTGCTGTCTTGTATACAATTATATAGGAGATTATGCGGGTTGATGGCCCTGTCTCCATATGATCGGTGGCTCAGCAAGTCTCGCGGGTGAAACCGATCTTGTCACTAGTCCAAAATCAAGAGTACGATCACTATTGTGGGCTTAATTAAGTGTTGTCTGCTTGTAGGGAAGTACATTCACTAAGCCTCGCACCTGGATAGTCGCGCATTTGTGAGCCTGTCACACAATCGTGATTTGACCCACCTGGGTATGTTTCATGGTGAGAAAAAGTGAACAGTGAAGTCATCGCCACATTTGGGGCCAGAACGAAATGTCCTCAGAAACCGCTCACTAGGCTTCTTCCATAGTGCGATTTCTCAAGTATAAATATACGATCCCCTCCTCTCCCTTTATCTCGACATCCAACATCATCCTCATCATCACTTCTCAGCTCACACTGCTCAAGTCTTCACAACAACTCTCACATTCGCGAGTTACGCCACTACAAGATCTATCAAACTATCATCTACTTCATTTTCGCAAAAATGTCCAACCCCAACGGCGGCCAAACCAACACCGGTACCCGTGATACCGTGTACACCGTCAAAGCCGACCAGACCATCAAGGACTTCGAAGCCAAGTTCAACTCCAAGTGAGAACCTTGAAATGGAATGGGAGCATCTACTTGGGAGTCGAGGCGCTCCAAATATTTCCGCCAAGCACAGAGTCCCCATACGTTATTTCCTATCTGGCCTCCGATATTAGCAGCTCATCAACTGGCAGCTGTTGTTTCAGGTGGATTGCTTAAAGGTCCACGGATAGTTTAGCAATATATCCACCGTTCTTCTAAGATCTGCATGCTTGATAAAGTGAATTATACCGTCAGCACGAGGCTGATTTGTGACACAAGAGTGACCAATGGCATTTCCTACAGAGTGCCCCATGTAAATGAAACCGACCAACGCAATACATTATTGAAGCTTAATTTTCATCATTTCTGACTTTGGTTTTGCGCCACCCCGTTCACGTGCCATGATGTGCTGCGCAGAGACGCAGGTGTGTGTGCCAAGGCATGATGGAACGGTTTCGCCTCTGACGAATGAGAAAACAGAGAAATGGCCATAACAAACTGCTTATTAAAGTCAGGCTGACAGGGCTGGGTCAGGTGAATGCCAAGAATATACTATGGTACCACCCCCATTTTGCTTTCCGTTTAACGTACGGTGAATCGGCGATTACATCGGCTTTAACAATCATAGGAAGATGACGGAAAAATAGGAAAAAGGAGAAAAAAACCGTAGTGTCAAAAAATCACAAGGTACCTATGAGGTGTACTCCGTCAATGATCATTTATGGATATCAAGCGGTTGACCACACCATTAAACTCTCCTTTTTCACGTCATCCAAAACCCAATAGAATAGCATATGGAGTTGATGGGCAGCGTTTACTTGCCATTTTTTCTAATGAATCAACTCTCGGATTTTAACATTGAATCAACAGTAATTCTGCGCCTCTATTGGTTTATTATTGATTAACATACGTATCGCTATGGGCGTAAATCTACCCTGCGTAGTCTCGGGGTGTAAGATGTAGGGTAGGCCCGCCCTCTTGGTCTGTAATTTAGAGCTGCCATAAATAATCACTACTGAGCAACCATGCCTTCTCCCCATTGTTAAAGTAGGTGTTATTGTTTTATTAACAACATGTTGCATGGTACAGACGGCGATAACTTGCGCCAGTCGTGTCCGCCTTACCATGGCCACGTAAAAGTCTAGGACTAGGGAAAAATTGGAGAGTTCTTGGTATTTTGTACACAAGAAATATAAATAAACGCCATTGACTCCCAATTTACCAAACAGTAAGTGCCGCCTACCTTAGACGATCAATCACCATTTACTCTTCTTCACCACCGTCCATATATTCCTCCCAAGTGATTTTATTTCGGAAATAGATCCTCTTGCACCATCTGCCTCTGGGGCCATGCTCGATGACCTGAATTAGTCAACCAAGATATATCTTCCACCCATAGCTTCTTTTACCCAGCCTTGCCGTAACGTCATTACAAATCTCTGTGTTGATTCCCTTGCCCAAAAGCCCGATCGAGTCCCCCTCGTCGACCGAGCCGGTGCTCTCATCCGCACCGTGCATCGCAAACAGCTCGGCAAGATTTGAACTCTGAACGACATCCATGTCCAGCTGAGCTGTGAGAACCATAACCCAAATTAAGAAAACTAAAGTCAAGGTGAGTTGGATGACTAGTAGAGACAGCCACTCCCAACGAACAAGGATGTGGAGTTCTTGCTTGTATGCTTTGCCCGTGATATGGTTATCCGTGTCTGCATTCCGCATACTGCACGATATGTTAGGTATCTGGACTAATTGTAGTAGATACAGGAAGAACAACTCACTACGCTGTCATGGCTTTGGTTATATTGTTAGCAGTGCTCTGAAGGTTTCTCCATATCCTTCTTTCAACTTCGTCTTCCGATAGCCGCGAGAACTGGTCGGAGCGGCGACGATAGCCAGTATCTGCATAAAGATTGACACCGAATACAAAGCTTAGACTTTGATCATGACTGGAACTGGGCCCTCCAGGGCCCTCAAAGGCATTCCGTAAGCTGTCGTCTAGCCTTTCATTGGAACTGACGGAAAACCTGACTTGAAAAGACCTATTACCACTTTGGTTCGAGAGGTTGAAATAGGCACCGTTAGGCGTGATGAGACCGCCTTGCTTTTTGTGTACGCGCGTCATAGAACCCCTTTCCGTTGTGAGCGGCATGGCGTTGTCCACACGAGCGTCATACGTTTTCACGCAGAAATGTCATAGCACTTCAGCGCCTAAATCTGCGACTCGTACAGCCTCCTGTAGATCCCACTCAGAGTGAGGCAATAACCAACTTACAAGTCCTGCTCTTAATAATGCGGCCATTTTGGAACATATAGATTCTATCTGCGTGCCTGACAGTCAACAGACGATACCGAACGGCTATAGCAAGGCAATACCCTGATGCCGCACCTCGTTTAGGGCATCCTGCATAATCCGCCCCGACTTCGTGTCCACCGCGCCTATGGCCTCATCGAATAGCAGCTTGAGCGGCTTGCAGATGAGCGCTCGGGCGATGGCGACGCGAACTGGGCCGACGAAACGATATATGCAACAGTGGCTTAGCTATCTAGGCATGCTTGTATTTGAAATGTGTTTTTGGGGGGTCACAACGCATCCTTAAGTTATTTACAATCATCTATCACCCTCTTCCTAGATTCTTGGTTTAATCAATAATGTAATTACATCTATTCATTGTGTTGAAATACCGGGCTCTGGCATCTTTATTGTGGTTTTAACTTTAAAGTCAAGCCATCCCGTATCAAATTAAATCACAGGTTCAAACTCGCTTGTAAATCCTCCTGTCGCCGTCAATGGATATGCGACCCTCCTCACAGACCCTTAGCCTAGAATGATCTTGCCGAGCGGCTGTAGCTTGGATATAGCCTTATCGACGATCGTGAAATCATAGATACTCCCTTGAGTATTGGGAATCAAGCGCTCCCTTATTGTGAGTAACATATCTTGAATAGCGGGAGCCGTCCTCATTCTAGCTAAGCAGATGGCCTAGAGTTATATCCTGAACGGAGTATACTATGTAATCTTAGCATAAACATCGCTATCGCCAGTGGCTGGCCTGAGTGTAAGCCCTGCCGCTGTATTCTGTTCTCTACTTCGTCTACCTTTAACACTAAAACCAACGTACTACTTGGATCATGTGTGTAAATAACCATTAGCATCTTCATTAGCGTAAAGTTAGTAAATATCTCGTCTGGCTTAATCACCCTAGAGCCAGCCATAGCTCTAATTTGTAAGCAGCTCTACTCCTAAAGAAGCGGAACTATTACCTCCTAAGATCATTAACACAGTAGGAAGATAGTCCTCTACAATACCTAATGCCCTCATGATAAGATAAGGATCGATATTTCGCGCTTTAGTCTGATTGTAGATGTCCCTACAGTCGTAACAGGGGCGATGATAAATTTAGACCCAAAGTCGATACCCGTTGGAGAACGCGGCTAGGGATATCCGAACTAGAAGACTGTTTCCGAAGTGGGGAGCCTCCGTGGTGAGATGAGGATCTATAAATAGCCCAGTCGAGGGTGATGCCTTCAACCTCCCTCTCAAGCCGCTCTAGACAGGCGCGTTCTTGTTGATGGAAATGCGCCGATTGGTTATCTGGACATGCACATGTATGCCAATAACGAGCTCGAGGCTCAACAAAATCGAATAGACGGCTAGATTCAATGGTTTACTCGTTTGATTATTAGGGGCTCACCCATGCAATCTGATCGCAAGGAAGACGCCTAGCGGACTCAGAGTGATGTTGCTCATTGAACATGTTGGCTTTGATATGTCTGGGAAAGACGCGAAAACGATTATGATGCGAGTTGTCCGGCTGGTGAGAGAAGCTATCATTAGACCACACAATTCACCAGTGCAGGGGCTGAGACTTGGCCCTGGTCGACTTGCTAGTCAAGGGCACCCAAACAAGTTGATGACACCCGGCTGGAGCCGGCAATGAGCCAGCGGGGCCGTTCACGACAGCGAATACCGTGCCTGAATGGACGAGGAGGTACTACTCCACGCCCAGGCGAAATGAAGCAGTACCCCAACTAGAAAGTTATATAACCGAGCTCAAGACTCCCTTTGAATATTGGATCATCAGGCTCAACATCGCCTTCTAATTTCCTTTATCTTTTCCTTTGTCTTTTCTTTTGTTTGCTTATTTGTTTGCTTTCTTATGTTATTTCCTATGTCTGCTTGATCTTGTTTTCCTTTCCTGTTTCCTATTATTTCCTATTATTTTCTTTTGGTTCTTTTCTATTTTCTTTTCTCTTTATTATTTCTTCCCCTTTTCTTTTCGTCAGACGTTTCTTAGCTTGGGAAGCCAACCATCGGATCTGCTGGCTAACGAGCCAATGACCATGGCAAGCAACACCTGCCATCGCTTGCATAACTGGTCCTTTGAGCATGGAGTACAACTGCCTGCCAACCCGCCTTCATCAACACCAACAATGCCGCGATTCGGAAACCAAGACCGAGAGGAGCGCGAGCCGCACTCTCGTGAGGTGACATATTCCCCATAGGTCTCCACCCGATGACTCGGAACACCTAACAAACTACACTTTGGAATTATTCCGGCTGGGCCGACGATATTATCAGATTCATTTTTACCCGCTGGGCCGACGGAGCTTTCAACTGGATAATACCGGCTGGTCCGAAGGGACTATCAAACACATTATACCGGCCGGGCCGATGGGGCTTCCAAACGGATTATACCGGCTGGGCTGATGAGGCTTTCCATCAATTTATACCGGCTGGGCCGATGAGGTTTCAACCAGATCATACCGGCTGGGCCGAAGGAACTATCAACAGATAATCCCGGCATGGCCGAAGGAGCTGAAGAAACGAATTAACCTCGCCCTCTAGAGGAGAGGCGAGTTAACCGTTGCCCTGGGTCTTGCATCGACGACAGCATATCCCAAGCCAGAATGTATTTATCTGAAATACGATAGACATGCGGCAATGATTTGTTGTTGATGAGGAACTATCACCGCCACAATAGCTAATTTCGCTCGGATGCAACTCCAATTCATCGGAATGTCGCCAAAGAAGACCATGGAGGCCTCACAATGCCGAGCTTAAACCAATTGAAGCCCACGATCAAGCAGCCGGTCATAGAACACCAGTCAAAGGCTTGATCGAAACTGATATGCCCTTCTCCTTGATCATTTCGCTATGATCATCTCCTTTTATTTTTCTCTTAATCTTCTTCTTTTCACCTTCCTCTTTTCTACATTTCTTCTTTCTATCTTCTTTTCTTCATTTCATACCAGTTTATGGGACTGGTTCCCTTGGGGCAATCATGTGATTCGGCTAGCCGAAACATTTTCTTGTTCTGAAGGAGTTATAGATACTCCTGGTATGGAGTTGGGTTGGAAAATACCTTGGAACAGCTTTACCAGTTTAATCTAGAGTCCGTGTCGAACTACTACTTTGTTAATTGATTTTCACTTCTTTTTCCGTTCAACTCATGTTTGCGCACAAAAACTAAATAGTGAAGATCTCCCCATTATCTGTGAACGTTGCACATAAACACTTGCTACACTGAGGTTTAAAGCCATAGAAAAAGAAGAAACCTGGAAATAAGATGCAATAATTTCAAAAGGTTACTGTTTCCACCGTCTCTCGACGCAGGGTTTCGGCATCAGCTAGGAGGAGGAATCCATCTTGGATCTGCCTTCGGAGGGTCTCCCCGGCGACACGGCGATAATTAGAGACAGATCCATAAACCTCCAGCAGCTGTTTGTTGCTAAATGGCCATTCAGATCCTTGAGAAAGTTTTAGTTTATGTCATCTATACTATGATGGCAATGTGCTGTTGACTCACCGCAATACCAATTCGGTCGTCCCTTGGGTGTGGCGGCAACCAATCTTGATAGAGGAGCGTCCGTGTGTAAAGTGCGTACGCCAGCAAGTGCATTTCCATGACTATCGCGAATGATCTCATCCGTATCACCAACAGTTGTGAGCATCCTGCTGGCAGGCGGAACCGCGAGCCCCCTGACCCATTTCTCCATGGCTTGGAAGACAGCGTGATAGATGAATGAATTTGCGAACGAGCTCCATTTGGCACCGCGAAGATCGGCGACATAAAGCCTCTCTGTGTCGATGGCAGAGGCGTACCTACTCTCGCGATGAGCCATGCCTGCCACTTCATAGAGTCGGAATCCCTCGCTGTCCGGTCGTCGGTGAGAAGTCTCGTACATCTGGCCGCTCACTCCGCATGGTAGCCGAACAGACTGGAATTCCGATTCGCCCAAGAGCTCGATGATCTTGACCCCTGGCGTATCAGGCAGTGCAGGACCCCCGGATTGGCAGGGAATAAACCCTTCAAATGGCAGTGACCCATCCGGGAGCCTCAAGCCTGAAGACTGGGTAATGAACCGACGTGTGACTCCCCCTGTCTGGGATAGCCCGCTCAGAATGACTTTGTCGGCCTTGAGGCCCAGCCGGCCAGATCGAAGAGCGTGAGAAGCTGCGCAGAGAATCTCTGGGGATTGTAGTGTAGCTGGCCACCATTTAGCCTTGAAAGAGTCATATGCATCTCGAAGGGACTCCTTGGTAACGTTGGTTACGAATGGAATATTGTCAGCAAATTCATCAGAAAGGGGTCCCGGGATAAAGTGCATCTCCTTGTATCTCTCAGGATCGACGGCTTTTATCTTGCCAAGTGCTGATGGAGCCTGGGAGTCCACCTCTAGCCAGGCGTGACCTATCATGATATTGTAAGGATTTATTTGAAAATTATGCGTAAAAGGACAAAGTTGAAAAGCCTTACCGTTACGCATTAGCCATCTGTTGATATGACGCCATATACTTGTGCCTCCCCAGAGATGCGAGGGCTCTTCAACGACAAAGCCGGAGAAGTCGTTCTCGTCGGCGGGGCACCGAAGGAGCAGACGTGTGCAATATGATTCTCCGGCCGCAATACCGCTAATCATGTATTCGCGGCTTACATACCCATATTCCGAGAGTAAGTCCACATGGTATGGTTCTAGGAGTACCGAACGTGACGCCTCGGTTTCTGGTAGCTCAGCTACGACCGGCACAGAGACATGCTGGGCATGAGTATTGGAATTTCCAACTGCCATCTTGATTGAAGCGACTGCACAGCTTTTGGATATTAAACCAAGACTGAAATCAAATTTCCAACCCCCTCTCAACATATTTATGCTGTGATGCCCGAGAGTTAACACAACCCAATCCATAGCCGACAAGGTCACGTGATATATCTAACCGACAGTATCGGCTCGATAGACCCGGCTCGATCGAAATGGATGGCCCATGACTAGCAATAGTCGCTTATGTTCTCTTTCTGTACAAAAGCAAGCCAGTCGGCTTCGATTGATACTGGCAGAAGCGCGCTGCAAACTTGTATACCCGCCTCTCATACCCCATTTCTGCCGCCTTCAACTCCAACGCTCCTACGTGCTCGACTCTGATAACTATGAACATCGATAAGGGCAAAGCCGAGGACGGGCTTCCCGAGGATGGGAAAATGAGTATGCATAGCGAGCATAATGAACATGCCAGGCATGGCTCTGACCTCAAGACCACCAATGAAGAAGCGATAATTGGACAGTCCGAGCCAATAGCAACGGCAGAAGAGAATAGACGAGTGAAGAGGAAGATTGACTTCATTCTCTTACCGCTGATGTGTGGTTGCTATATCTTCTCTGTGAGTGCTGCAGCCCTTTCCAGCATAATACTAGCTAATTAAAGGCAAAAAAGTTCTTGGACAAGACCATGCTTAACTATGCCTCGATTTTTGGATTAAAGACAGCATTAAAGCTGAAAGGAAACGACTATAGCTGGCTTGGCAGGTTAGTGGTTTATATTTTACAATCTTGAGCTATGTATTCACTTCTTCGCAGCATATTTTATCTTGGATACATGGGTGGTGCTATGTTCTGGCCTACTCTTGTACAGAGGTATCCTCAACATGTCGGGAAGCTCATATCGGGGGCTGTCTTCAGCTGGGCTGCCATGTCTCTGCTCACGCGTATGTTTTTATCTCGACACCTCACCCCCGACGGAAAACTAATACAAAATTGTTAGCCCTCTGTTTCAACTTTGCTGGCATTATGTCAGTACGGTTCTTTCTTGGCTTTCTTGAAAGTATCAACGGCCCGGTTTTTGTCATCACCACAAGCAACTGGTGGACTCGATCTGAACAAGCGTTCCGAACTGCATTCTGGCTGGGCGGTACCCCTGTAAGTGAAATATCCTCGTAGCGTTGGTCATTTTGGCCGACTGTAACTTACTTGCATCTAGATTGGTAACTTCATTGGTGGGCTTCTGACGTACGCCCTAGGCTCGAGTAAGTATTTTCACCCGTGATTGACTAGG
The DNA here is from genome assembly GCA_027569935.1 of Clonostachys sp. G952. Classification (NCBI taxonomy): domain Eukaryota; kingdom Fungi; phylum Ascomycota; class Sordariomycetes; order Hypocreales; family Bionectriaceae; genus Clonostachys; species Clonostachys sp. G952. Next base: position 759,008 of record JAPDLB010000021.1, on the reverse strand, counting down.
AGAAAAGCTCATCATTTTAGTTCATGGGAATATCGAGACATGGAAGATTTTCTTCCTTTTCTTTGGAGGCTTAACCTTAGTATTCTCCATTGTCCTCATGTTTCTGATGCCCGACACTCAAGCCAATGCGAAATGGCTCAGCAAGGAGCAGAGAGTGATTGCGCACGAAAGAGTGAGGGAAAACCAGACCGTCTCAGAGAAGAACCAATGGCAATGGCCACAATTCTGGGAAGCCCTACGGGATCCCCAAACGATACTGTTCTTTATCACTGCTATGTAGGTTTCTTTCATAGGGCTCCGCATGGGACGGGCGAGTTTAACTAATATTATTGAACAGCGGGAACACCATGCCATCGACGTTTGCGAGCCAGGTAAGCAGTCCACATTCCCACGTACATATGATCATTGTCTAATCTCTCGCACTTGTAGTTTTCGAGCCAGATTGTCAACGGTTTCGGCTTTTCACCCACGGCGACTACTATAATCTCTACCTGCCCGGCAGCAACGATCCAACTACTTACCTTCCTTTCTTTCTCCTATATCGCGTCTCGATTTAATAATATACGTCTCGTCCTAGGACTGATCGCTTCAATCCCGCCACTAATAGGCGCATCACTTCTTCATGTCTTGCCAAATTCGCATCAGGCAGGGCGGTTAGCGGGCTACTACCTTACATACACGTAGGCAAACATGCACTCACTGTACTCATCTTCATTCATGCTAACAGGACATTCATCCAGGCACACCATGTCGTTCACTCTTGCCACTGGTCTAATGGCGTCCAACTATGCCGGTAGCACCAAAAAGGCAGCAGCTTCTGGGTTCGTTTTTGCTGGCTGGGCCGCTGGGCTCATAGCAGGTCCTCGTAAGTTGCACGGATATTTGCAAAATCACGGATAGTGTTTGGCTAAAACGAGTGCAGAATTCTTCCTTGAGAGTGAAGCACCCAACTACACGACTGCGTTTGAAATGCTGAGTATGTCCCATGTACTTAGTCATATGCGATGTCTTTTGGGTACTGATCCTTTGAATCTAGTGGCTACTTATGCTTTGATGATTGTTATTCCCATAATTCAAATCTGCTGGTATAGATACGAGAACCGGCGTCGTGACAGGCTTGTCAGTGCTAGAGCCAATGGCGAGCAGCCGGCCTGCATCGGATTTACGGACAAGTCGGACTTCGAGCAGTGGGAGACGTTCAGGTATACCATGTGAGCCTGCTGCAAGAGGATTAGGAACTAGCATTAGCTACACATTGCGATAGTGTTGACTTGAAAATACTGTAATTGCGAGTCGAGGAACATAAGCGTCATTAAATAATAAATCGTTCAGTAACTTGGGACATGGCGTCGTAAACGCTCACAAAGGTACCCTCGGATTGCATTCTTGCTATTGCTTCGAGGAGCTTGCGCGCTTTCTGAATATACAGCCCCCATCTCTCACCCTTTTTGAGTATCTTGATGACCCAGTCACGGTGAATTGGGTCTGTAGTGAGTAGTCCGGCCACGAATAAAGACGACGGTAAGATGGAAGATGGTGATCCGGCGCGAGAACCATCTTGGTCGACCTTGAGCTGGTAATGGAGTATCGTTGAGATTGAAGTATCTTGGTGACACATTGATAAGGGCTATGTGGACTCAGTACTGTGTTTGAAGATCAGTTTAGATATATTACTTACAAAAATATGATGGAGATATAATAGAGAGGAATGGAGAGCGGTGAAAACTGCATAAGATCCGTAGGTTGTCGAATCGAGGGAGTCGACATTGGCTATATTCACATCACCAAGCCCCCGATTTCGGCTCGTGTCATGAATATGGCGCTGCCATCTCTGGATTTCGTTCTGGATATCCGAATATAGATTCCGGACGACTTCAGTACGCATAGGGGCGGATGCTATGAACTCGCTTTGTATTTGTTGATGGAGTTGCACGTCGATTTCAGCCACCCTCGTCCGAAAGATGTCCGCCCGGAGCAAGTTGACCACCGCGCCGAGCGAGGGGGCATCAATTGAGTTAGAACTGAAAAGAAATGAAAAGGAAGGAACTTTCCTCAGTGCTTTGATCAATGCACCGCCACCTAACCGATAGCAAGAGGCGCGGGCATCCAGAATCGCGATACGTACGATAATGCGCCAAGCTAAAGTAGAAGTGTCCTCCAAAGCCCGTAAGCCATGCACGGATGTGAGGATGTCGGTTGCTTCGTGAATTATCTTTAGAAAAGCTTCGACGCTACCGCCCATGACGTGGATCATCTTGATGCGCACGAAAAGGGCGGAAAGCAAACTGTCCACCTCTGTTTTGTGTGTTGATTTAAACTGTCGGAAGGACTCTGCAGCTAGGCCGTCGAATTTGGCGGCCTGCTCTCGGTGGGATTCGTCTTCCATCGAGATATGAGAAGCCGAGAACGCAAGAATGGCATAGAATAGTGGTGGGAATGAGAGGGAGCGAGAGAAGGCGGAGATGAAGAGGTTGTTGGTCTCCTTTGATCGTTCATCTACTTTCGAGTATCCTTTTATGACTTCGAGATAATGCTGAATCAAATGGCGGTTCTGGTCGGTGACAGAAGCAGATAAATCGTCTTGGTCTTTGAGCGTGGGAGTATTGAGATTGTCTTCCAACTGCTGTGCCATTTCGGAAATATCTAATGGCGACGGCCATTGCATGGATGCTTCATCGTAGATGGACTCAGACCAGAGAGATGTATCCACGGCGGGTAAGGGGATGAAATCGAGTCCTTCCCCTGCTAGGTTCAAGTCCAGAAACCCAGAGTCAAGGGTGAAGTCGGGGTCAAAGAAATTCCCCCCAGGCCTCATGCTTTGGTTTTCCTCAGCTGGTTGCTCTGACAGCAGAGCCTTGGAACTCTCGGCGACTTCCGCAGGCTGGTTCGCATCTATTTCTTGACCAACGAGTGCCCCGTCATCTGGGACAAATGTAGATGCGCTTGCTCCTACATTATTACCGTCGTCACGGACTCTGCGCCCGATAGTTCGCCGACGTTTAGGTGGCGGATCATACTGTTCCCCCGGCGGAGGAGGTCGCCATCGGCACTGGAACCCAAGCCTCTGACAGTTCGCGCAGTCGCCCGGTTCTTCGTTATTGTTCCCAGCAGATGATTCCCTGACTGCCTGGCACCGGACTTTGCGAAATCTGCACGTGTAGCAGCCGGTTCGCGATCGCCTGTGGGCTGGCTGCCGAGCCATCTCCCCGGTTGACATGACGAGGCGGACAAAAGATGGAAGTGAAGGACGAAGAGAGATTAGGACAAGCTTCAGAGGAAGTAGCGGGGGTTTGAACAGATTCTGGGGTTTACGGGGAGCGTCGGGGCCCCTAATCGCTTATGGAAACCCCTATCTCCGCTATAATTATCACTAATCCTCCAGACAGGGGACAAATGCTGCCTGCAAGATGCAGACGGGCTTACCTATAGTTGCATGTTGTTGGCGTAGGATGCTGTAATCAAATCAAACTACAATATCCATCAATAGAATGCTTCAATGGATTCTTCTTATCGAATACATTGAGGGAATATCTTGGTCTTAAAAAGATTTCGAGGGTTCAACTGATCATTTGGACATCCACAATGCCTAGCTTGAGGAAGAAAGAAGTCGAGGTCACTAGAGAATAACGATAAAAACAGCACATCATAGCGGTTGAACTAGTGTTTTTCTAATAGAAACACCTCGCTCTATTGGTTTCTACTCTAAACTCATCTACTCTACCGTGACCGACACAAGCCGGTCATCTTGACACCATCGCGTCTCTCAAAGCGACCAAGAGAACTGGCGTATCCGAAAGAAACGATCTATCTAATGGGGAAAATTTTAATGAGGCTCGAACTGCCATAGGGTGAGTGTACCGATTGCTTGTTCCCCTGAGCAATGGATTGTCAATACTACTAGCATAATGCACGCCACCCTAGTAGACAGAGTCGACTAAGCATCCTCAGTGATAACACGGAAAGCCTTCTGGCCGATCAAAAACGTAGAACCCACGGGGAAACCTCCAGGGGCACGGGGGAAGACGGAACCGTCGACGACTCTGAGACCCTCAACACCATGGACCCTGAACTTGGAGTCAACGCACGAGTCGGTCTGGTCGCGGCCAATACGGCAGCTTCCAAGGGCGTGGTGACTGAAAGTGTGGTCCAGAATGTGCTGGTTCAAAGAGCGGTCAGAGGGAGGGTCGATAAAAGTGAAAGGTGCGTAGGGCTCGTCCATCGCATTCATAATGGAGGTGACATGCTCCAGGCCCTCGGACAGAGCTGCGAGATCAATCTCACGGCCCTGCTCGAAGAAGTTGAAGTCGATCTGGGGGACTTCACGAGGATCGGATGAGCGAAGACGGACAGTTCCGGAGGGGTTGTGGTTCTGCATCTTGGCAACAACCCAAAAGAAGCTGGTAGGAGGTCGCTGGGTTGTGCTGTACCCTGGGTAATGGCCATCAAAGACACCTCCGCCACCGCCAAAAATGATCAGATCGGTGTCGTTGCTTTCGCTCTGTCTAGAACGGTAGAGCATAAAGATAGGGGAAGCACCTTCACCATAAGGGCCATAACCTTCGATCCATTGGGCGAGGCAAGGGTCAGTTTCGGGGTTGCCTGAGGATGTGCAGTTGGCAGCCGGGTTATTCTCCCAGGGGATCTGCGACTGGACATTGATGCCAATCTCGTAGTTGTCTTGCAGGTACTCGCCCTAGCAACTTGATGTCAGTTTAAAAAGTTTGATATCCGGTTTCGAATGAGATGGTGCTTACCACGGCGGGAAGGTCGACGACAGTAGGAATGCCGTGGCTCTCAAGCTCCTCGCGGGGACCGAGGCCACTGAGCTTCAGAATCTGGGGGGTGTTGAAGGCTCCTCCAGCAACAATAACCTCCTTTCTAGCCTTCACAAACTTCTTCTCCCCACTGACGCTAGCATCATAGCGGCGGTCAGCTTCATATAGACCCTCACCAGCCAGGTACTCGACTCCCACAGCCTTGATCGTGCCATTAGAGCTCTTGGATGTGACCACCTTGGTGGCAAGGCTGTGGGTGCTCAAGGTGAGAGGGTAGAGAGCAGACCCATTGTCGGACTTAGCAGCAAGTGTTTCACTGATGTAGTTCCATGGACTGCTTCGGCGGCGATTCTCATCGATATGGACTGGGACCTGGTAGACACCAGCCTGCTCGTACTTGTCAAGATCAGGTCGGTTGAGGTCACGCTCCAAACGTTGAATCACGTCCTCTCGGTCAGGGAGATTGATATTTTCAGTTTGAGACATGGCGTTCTGCACGACATTGAAGATGCCCGGACGGTCAACAAGGTAAGAAATGTTGTTCCTGTTGGTCTGTAATGAAGTTAGTATGTATTCAGGAATCGAAATACGTGACAGAGGCTCTTACAGCGATGTATCCATCGTAGCCGTGGCCATCGGTGCCGGGCGGAGTGTAAGTGTTGCGCTCGAACTCTTCGTAGTATTGGATGAGATTCTCGCCCCTCCAGGAATCATCTCCGGTGGCACGGGCGATGTAGTCGAAATCTTCAGGAGGAGGAAGCACGACATTCATGGCGTTCGAGATGGCTGAACCTCCAACGGTAGCTCCTCGAGGGTAGTAAATACCTAATCTTCTAAAGGTTAGATTCTATGATAGCCTGTTGCAGAAGGTTTAGGTGTGTGCTTACGGCGTTGCGCCCTCAGGGGGGTTAAGACCGTAGTAGAGCGTACCGTTGGCGAGGCGGTAGCTGAAATAACGATCGCGGCGGGCCTGAGTCTCGTTCTGATAGTGAGAGACAAAGAATTGCCAGGACATTTCGGGGTGCTCAGCGTTTGCATTGTACCTAAGCATCCAAGTTAGATCGACATTGGGAATGCCCTTCTTTGTATCTTCCGGTTTAGTCTCGTAGATTACTTACAACCTGGGGACTTGTTGCAAGAATTCGTCTCCGCGGTTGTCGCCAGCTTCGATTAAGAAGACTGAATGGCCCTCACGGGCCAAGTTCGCGCTGCGTTCTGTCAGTATAATTCTTCATGGAACAACGGCGAGGGAGGGACGCACGCAAGAGGACCACCACCAGGGCCGGAGCCAATGACGACATAGTCGTACTCGGCCGTGGCTGTGGCTGTGGCCTTGGCAGCGAGGCCTCCCAGGACGAGAAGACCAGTGTTGATGACTGTCTTCATCACGAAAGCGAGAATGGGGCAAAGTATATCACAAAATGTATTATAGTATTGCAATGAGTTGATGAAGTTGATGAGGATTGATGGAAACAAGAGACATTCCAACGCCCTTATATAACGGTTCCTGGGTTCGTTCCCATGAACTATAATGGATCCTAAACAGCTTCATTTTCCCTCCTTCCCCCACCGCCGTGGCTGACGAATGACGACGCATGGGCACATCTCAGGGTTTGGGTCTGCAAAGAGACCTCAAGCATAGAACATTCGGTGCTTCGTCCGCGGACAGTGTAGCGATAAATCCGAAGCTGTCGCAAAACGCGAGAGTGTCAACGACGGCTGTCGCACAATCGCTCCTCGCGCGACTCGTGCTCGCGATTAGGGACACCCTTAAAGCCGGGGCTCTGCTGGCGGGCCGCGTCAAAAGCCATCATAGTTCCAGTTAGCGTTTACGGATCAGCAACCCTGTGCTCGTGCTTATTTCTAAGCTTATTCTCCATACTTGCTTTCCTGCCCATGAGAGCATCCCTGCATCTTGGCGTCACATCTCCCAGGCGGTGGACTGACAAATACTATATGGGTAAAACCAAGAGAACTATAAGATGTCAAGAGAATGAAAAGGTTGCAATGGCTTTGTAGCATCTTCCTTGAAACTGTGAGTGGAAAACTAGTAGTGGCCCAGCTATCGGTGACTCTTTCGATCGTGGAGCGAGTTTCACAGAACCCGCCTCCAGTTGGGTTGAACCGTAAGCGGTTTCAGCGAGCAGACGACCCACGGATTCTTTTCATGTCATGGGTTATTAGCCGACGATGCCAAAACTGGAACTGATCAGGCAATTTCTGTAATCGTGCTTACGGCCCTCCGTTCACCAGTGCCGGTCAAAACGGCACTTCTACAATTTTGTAACACTAAAATGATGTGCCATTGTTGATTGATACTATCTTGAAACGTATTAATTTAGTTTAATTTCGTTATGCTGCGAAATTTTATGCTGCTAAATGAGATGCTGTAGTTGGAAAAGGGGGTGATGGAGGAGTTCTGCCACTACAGAACGAACCCGGACCTGCCCTAGGCATCAGTAACAAAATTCATTCCACGTAGCCGTTCCATTGCTTTCTATGTCAGGCTAGGTATGTAAACTACATAAGTGTTAGTGAGTACTCTAGAAGCTCCTCAATTTCAACTTCTGATCTCATGTCGTACGTGGCCTTTAAGTGATTACATCGCCGAAACAGATAGAATTTAAGCAAAGAAATCCCATCATTGCGCAAAGTATGCTTCACAAATTTGAAAGAAACAATGAAATAGAGAGACAGCGCTAGTGCCTCTGCCACCACCACATTTTGGGGGGCCCTCTAGGAGCCAAGTATGGATCATCTACCGTAGTCTGTTACTTTGGAGCATATCCGCGAGAGCACCGACTAAAAATGATGACGTTTCCTTACGATGATCAAAGTTCTAGCGGGATACACAGAATTAATGCACTTCTCCCCTTCAAGCACTCATTTCCGAGCACCAGGAGTTGCTTGATAAGGGAAAACCTCATCAGGTGGATATAAGAAAGACTGCGCCACGCTGACTGGAGGGGGAAACGCAAACCCCGCAGCTTGACCTACTAAATCGCTGATGTTTTGTGTGTTCTAGAATGTGCTCTTATTCATAAAGTGATGTTCTTCTTCCTATAAATGCGACTTGGAAAAACTATGCGCTATCAGCAGGAGCCTCGACTATCACATTGCGGATGGTGCATGTGGACGTCTCATACGACTCGTCAAAGATTTGTCTGAGCCATGCCATTGCTCTTGGCTTCCCATTCTCAATCTCAGATACATGGTTTCCCAGCGTGTTCCTTTCAAACAGAATATGGGCGCCATCCTCGCGCCATTTGCTTACTACATCGTCGACCTTGTCTACTGGACAAACTTGATCGCCAATTGCATGGTAGATGAACATGGGCATGACCGGTGTTGACCGGGTGCCGATTTTCATTTGCGTTTCATACAACTCCACCAGAATTGGGCCATATACATCCTTCTTCCCGTCTTTGAAAAAAGCGTAAATATCCCTGCCGCTGAAATGCAGCACAGATTTCGAGGCTTCAGTCTCTAGAACAGAAAGGAACTCGTCTCTTGTCTCCGGTACCAGACAGCTTGTCAAATATGCCCTGGCATCGGGGAATTGAGCCGTGATGCCCAGCAAAATCGCAATTATGCTTCCAGCAATAGGGCCTCCATTCAGGCGATCAAAGCTGCTGGCCAGATCATTGGCCATGCCGCCCAAAATTGCGCCATCCAACTTAAGTTCCGGTGCGTAAGTCGGCTGCATTTCTGCTGCTGCAGCAGTAGCCGTGGTACCGCCACTGTATCCCCATATAACAATGCTCATCTCTGTCCCTCCGGTTAACTGTGCCAGGTTCTGTACAGATCGGATAGAGTCGAGAGTTGCATGGCCAGCCTGGACCGTTGCACCAAATGCAGCCATGGGGCCGGCAAAATCAGGCGTGTTGACGATCCAACCCTGAGAGAGCAGTTGGTCTAGGAAAGACGTGCTTGATTTCAGGCCCAGATGCTTGTTCTCCTCGGCTAATTTGCCATACAGAGCAAAAGACGGGCTAGAGTCTGGATTGGCCGAGTTGTAGGCAAATTGATAAGAGACCATAACCGCTTTCCCTGAGGGTGAGAAGTTGAAAGATGAAGGGATGAGCAAAGTGGTCACGGCCCAAGATGGCCGACCTGCCGAATCAGTCGTGCGATAGAGAATGTTGTAAGCAGTGCCTAAAGAGTTCCCAATGATTGCAGTAAGATTGCCCGGAGCTTGACGTATCTTGAGAATTTCTCCCACTCGTTTTCTGTCAAGATCCGGCGGTGCCTTGTACCAAGGATCCTCTGTTGGCGGTAGCAGCTGGATATCCTCCCTAATCGACTCGCCAGGTGTTGGGCCATTCGACACTTGTTGGCCGACCGGGAGACCGAAGAGCCAGTTCAATGTGACCATCGTTGTGTCGTCAGATGTGGCTTCTTGGTTCACCTCGTTGAGATAACTTGTTCTGTTACGATCTCCAAAACGCTTCACCTACACAATCCACTTGTTAAGGGATAGATTTTGTTGAAGTTGAAACTAAATCTCACATCTGACATGCTGACGTCAAGATCAGTGAAAAACATTGATGACTGCATAAACACGTGTACTTCAGGCTGACTAAACCAGGTGCAACGTATGGGAAGCAGACTGAATGTAGCGTTAAAATCAAAGAGCTATTGTTCTTGCGACGAATAAGTTATAAGTCTTCTTTTTAGTACAAGCCCGATGACGATGTTATTATTGCTGCTTATGAACCGTCGACATTGTGTTTCTCACTAACTTGGATCATCCACTCTCAATGCTATCAACAGCCAATACTCCCTCGGCCTTCACCCCTGCGGGTGCTAACCCAATCCCCTATTAAAATCACATTGTTGCTATTTGAGTAGATGTCAACAGACAATCTTGTTGATGAGTTCACGAAATATGGTTGTAAAATAGAGTTGTGGTGGTTTTGGTTCCGGGTAGGTTGGTTCGTGGTCTGGAACATGGATGCGGCCTGTTGGGAAAGAGATATTAATACCATCAGCTGGCGAATTGGGAGCGATGCTTGCGTAATTATGTGGTCTTCCAAAAATTTCAAGCAAGCCGACAAGGATGGATGTCAAAATCCGCCAATTCCGCTAAACATAGTGCAAGAATAAGCACTAACAACACATTTTGTCTGGTGACAAGTGGACAGGTCGGAGCCTTTATATAATATGCCGCCCTGGAACCGTCCCATTTCATCGGATTGCAAGCCGTAGAATCGCATATCAAGGCAAGTTGGAGCAGTTGCTCACATCACTCCGTGACTGAATATTCACACTCGCCGTTGTTCCGTTTACATCAGCCCTAGCATGGCACGGCCTGGCTTCACAACAACCATCCGGAATCTTCTACAAAGTAGGAGTCTTGGGCTGCGCTTGGGTGACTTCGCAAAGCATAGGTGAAAACCGGGGAGTGGAGATTACTGCCAAACTGCCGAGACTGTCAAGGCCGCCTTGTGGATACAGGTTGAGCCTGGCCCCTTTATTCTGGTGATCGACCGTACTCTGCCCAATCACTAGCAGTACTTAGATGAGGCAGAAATAAGCAGTGCCATGCTGAAGTTCGCGTATCGAGCCCTACAGGGCATTAGATACTTGATCCAGGTACGCTGGTGCTATGTCCACGTATGCCATCTCCCAGCCTGATGTTACCAACCAGATCCAATGCTTTCAACCAAAGCGTAATTTGTCTCCCTCTGTCATGGCTTTCGCTTGACCTATCGAGGTGGCTGATTTGACAATACCGACAGCGCAATGAGGCTCATCGGATCGCTACATCTCTTACTATTCTTGGCTTCGCTCGGAGCGATGGGCAAGCTATCTTTGCAACCCAGAACTGCCAGAGCGACGGACTCAGACAAACTGCACCAGCGCCGTGCATTTCTCTCCGGTAACACACCTTCCCAGTCTTGGTTTGCCAAATACTTGAAGCTCATTCCTTCCTCTCCCTCCATCCATAGTCGCAGTGCTAGGCGATTATCTGTATATTGAAGGCGGCGAGCAGTCTCACTATCTAGATTCAGGGAAAAAGGGTACCGACAGCAACGGGAACGAATTCAACACCGATGCCGGGGCAGGTAAGTGAATGCAAATTTTGCCTATCTCAACAAACAAAAAAACTTGATGGTTCACGTCTGACATTCTCGTTTTGTGGGAACAGATCAAGCCGTCACTCAGTTCATTCCAGTAAACCAGCGCTGGGCTCCGCAAGATGTTCAATTCGATACGATCTCGCACGAAGTTTCGGACATGAAGATGGTGAACTTCCCGAGTTTCTGGGCGATCGGGAGCACACTCTACAGATGGGGCGGCCAGTTGAGTAATGGACTACAGTATGCTGAAGGCGACAAACCCTACCTCTTTAGCGTTTTGCCTGTTTCTGGCGGTGGCAGCGGCCTTGCATGGACCAAGAGTCCGATCCCAGATTCAAACCAACTGACGGGCGCAAATATGGCCTCGGCACCCTGCGACGATACTGGATTTACGTACGGTGGCTACGCCTATAAAGCCACCATGTATGCCGAATTTGATGACACTCGACATATATCTGGCATGCTTATGTACAACACGACCACGCAGGCCTGGAAAAATTCGACAACAGAGATTAGCATTCCTGGAAGGACTTATAGTGCAGGGAAAGGGGTATGTCTTCCCGGAGTTCTCAACTACTCCATCGTCGCTGTTATGGGAGGCGCCGATCTCGAGACTGCGCAGTACCGAGCGTTCACGAACTTTACGTTCTACGACCCTTATTTGGACCGTTGGTACTATCAGAAGACCATCAACCCTCCTTCTCCAATGGACGACTTTTGCGTCGTCGGTATTCAAAGCACCCACGGAACGTATGAAATGTTCGTCAGACACTCAAAATATTCTTTACTTTTAAGGTAGTACAACTAATGTTTTGGGGAACAGATTCCTGTACGGAGGCATTGATCAATCAGGAAAGGTGTCGTCTGATATCTGGGTGCTGTCATTGCCTCTGTTTAGATGGTTTCGCTACACACTAAATGCCAGTGAACCAAGAAGCAACCATGCCTGCGCGATTGCCGGGAAAAGGCAGATGATATCCGTTGGCGGGATTGATCGGACTAACAGCTCGGATGCTTGGACGTCTCAAGATCCGTGGTATAACACCCTCGGAGTCTTTGATTTGGCCGAATTGAAATGGAAGGATGTATATGACCCGAATCTCGGAGACTATAGTACACCAACTGAGATCTGGTCATACTACACAGATCAGTATGCCTGTCATTGAGTCCTGAGAAGAAATCTGCTGACCTTGCACAGAGCACTCGAGCAGATAAAGTGGGATATGGCTGAAGTAGAAAACATTTTCATGGCACCTTGTATGTGTCTTTCAGACTTATGAATTGTTGAGAGTTTTTAACTGATTTACGGCGCCGATAGATTACGAGAAAAATTCAAAAGGATCTCAGCCTGGTAATGACACCACCTCCAACAATACCAACAACGGGAAGAGCGAACCAGCCGGCGCCATCGCAGGAGGAGTTGTAGGAGGCGTGGTAGGAGTTGCTGCCATATCCGCCCTTGTATGGTTCTTCTTTCGTCGACGACGTAGTGTTGTGACTGGCAGGGACCAGTCCAGTCCGTGGGAAGACTACTCTAATCAACAGGCAAAAGAGCTGGCCTCAACTCCTCCGGCTGACTCGAGCGCAAGCTATGAGCTTCATTCCACAGCAGTCGTGGCAGAGCTTGAGGGTGGCTCGACGAGCCATGTGCATTTGAAGCCAAATTCGCCTGGCTAGGGGACCTTTATTCGCGAAGATGTATTTACTGAATCATTAAGAAGAGACATATAATAATTATACTATATACCTGGAACAGTTGATTCTCATAGCCAGCAGTCTCTTTTTGTTGAAATTCAAAAAATCAGCGCGAATCTGAAGACAACCACTGAATCTGGCGTCCGCTAAGAAGATAATGATGTCAATAATGCCTGTCAACACCCCCATCACAATATCTAGTCAAATTAACATCGCGGTCCAAATACTAAAGGTTTTAGAGATATTAAGGCTCACTGTCTTCGGAACCGGTGCCTTCAGGGTCAGAACAATCAGGGTCAAAATCATCAGGGTCAAAGCCATCAGGGTCAAAGCCAAAGGGATCAAAACCCTCAGGGTACCCATAATCATTCCTCGCATGCGGCTGCACAAATATTTCCTTCAGAAACGGATTTCTTATCATCATCGCCGCCGAGTGCCCAGCATGGTTCTTAATATTAGGATCCACGCCCTCACACCTCAGCAAGAAGGACATCATCGGTCCGCTATTGACCAAAGCAGCAAGCATCAACGCTGTATCACCATTTTTATCTTGACGATTCAAATTTGTGCCCCTGACTTTGGGGAAGACTCCGGCTGTTCGCTCATGACCTTCACGCACTGCGACCATGATAGGCGTCTGGCCTTCTCTGTCTGGAGCGTGCGGGTCGGTCTCCAGCATGGCGAGCAGAGTCTGAACTGCGGCGGGGCTGTCGGTGCAGGCTGCAAGAAAGATTGGTGTCCAGCCAAGGTCAGAGCCGCGTTTTTCTATGTCCGGGTGTTCCAAGAGGCATCGAATGACATCTGGCTGCCCATTTCGCATGGCCCTGATCAACGGCTCGCGAGATGGCTCATACCGTCTCGTCGGATCTTGGGTCTCTGATCAAAGCGCATGCGATGTCTTGCGTTTCTTCATATATGGCGTACTCGACAGGGTTGGGCCACGTCGCGCTCTGAGATTGAGTTGCGGATAATTAAGAACGTCAGAACCAATCTAAGTTGCTTGCCTTTGATCGCCCCTTCCAAGGCACTCTTCCCCATCCCATCAATGGCATTGATATCAGTGTCTGCAAAAGAAAGCAACAGGTGAATCGGATCGGTATGGCCAAAGTGGCATGCCCACCACAGAGGTGAGTGATGCCTCTCCGTCCTGGAGGGATTCACATCAGTTTCCCCAGTCTCGATGAGCATCCGCGCGGTGGCTCCCTGGCCATTCGCGACAGCCTGAGTGAGCGCATCTCCTTGATATATAATAGTCCCGCCGGAATTTAGGTCGCGTCCTGGCTCTTTTACTCGTTGCTGAATGTCGGCTCCCGCGTCGAGCGCCATTTGGACAGTAGTTATGTGACCCTTAGCTGAATCAAAGAGCAAGGGTCAGACGCCTTCTGTTTTGATTTATCGCTCGTACATCTTCTGATTAAGTTGTCCGTGCAACATTCGACACACGCAGGTCAACTGGTTGACATCTCGATACCGATGGACGTGACCATGCAGTTTCTTTCCATCCTGAAATAAGTTCTCAGCAATAAGGTCCAGAACCTGGACTGATAGTTTCAACAGCATCCTAGTTTGACTCTCAGCTTGTAAACTAACGAATGTTCTCACGCATATCGTGCCTTGGGGCCTTGGACTTAAATAACGAGAGTATATATAGAAATCGCGATGAGGGGCGCTCCCCTTCCGAGGATATTGATCTCCACAGCAAGTAATATACGGATGTCTATTTACATAAATTAATAATCCTGAGAGAGAAAACAAGAACAAAAGTACTTTCGTTATGCTTCCTAGGCACACGTGTCCTTTGTCGTTGAGTGCGGTAGGTGAGGTGCCATGTGAAGGCACAAAAGGGCTCTTGGCTTGGAACTTTGGTGATATTGCTTGGTGAACAGCCCTGAGCTTCTGTGGGGTCTTTGAGCTACAGCAATTTCCACAAGGGACAAGTTTGCAACCTGAAATATGAAGGCACGTTCTTATCGAAGCGAAAAAGAAAATATTTGAGGCATATATCCCACACGGTCGATGTTCCAATGCCATTCCTACACCCCAACTGCTTGAGTGCCCTTCCACTGGCCATTGTCATTGCCTCTCTTGCCCTGATACTCCCGATTTCAGTAATCACTGAACTATCGGCATCACGAACCAGGTCGGAAGATTCTGGCAGCCAAGCTTACGTGGTCCGTAGCCAGCCGCCCGTTCCAGGCATTGGGATCAGTTTGAATTACGACTACGTGTAGGTGCGCGGCCTTATATTTTTGATCTACTTCATGTCTAATGCAAACCAACGTTATGCAACAGAGCCGCTGGTATCTATTTTGAAAATGGCACCTCGGTTCCCGTCGCTCGTATCGACGGGGACGCAGTGTATCGGAGCTTCATGCGCGCCACACGTGCTGGACTCGGCTCTGGCTGTGTACCACTGAACTCACCTTCTCAAGTCTACACTGCAGAAGACGAATCCGAATCCTTGGCGCGGATGCTGCGCCAGCTCAAGGCTTTAATAAGCTCTCGCCTTGACGAGCCATTCTGCTTTGTCGTCGCTAGCCGCCCCGACTACAAATGCAATGACGCTGGAGATCTTGTTGATCAGTGGCACACTCACCAGACACAAGTGTTAGACTCGGCTCTCAGCAAGGTTGGCTTGTACCTGGCGCAAGAGCGCATGATTCACGCTGCTTACGCGTCCGCCATTGCCAACGACATGCTTGGCGGCAATGGAGAGAAAGACGGATATGTCCTTTTTATCGATCGCGGTCCCTATGGTTGGCGCTATACGCTTGCCTATATTGACGAGGGTTATGGGGGGATAGACTTGGATACTAGTTTTGTTCAAGACGCCGGGGAACTTGGTTCATTACGTGACGCAGCACGAGATGCCTTGCGCAAGTTTTTAGTCATTCCAGACTTCACGGTTGATGAAATCAGGGAGCTTGTGATTTCAGGGGACTTAGCAAGCGACACATACTTCCAAGACGACCTCGTTTCCGTGCTCGGATCTAAGCTAGTAACCAAAGCTCACGTCCGTGACCCAATTCATGCGTCAGCCTTGGGTGCAGCGGCGAGATCTTTCCATAACATTAACGATCCTTTATTTGATCTAGGACCAGGTTCTGACTGCTGCAAAAAGTATAAGGGAGAGGGCTGTCCAGCCCACTACAAAGTCGTTCTAGAGGATGAGCATGGCAATTAGTTCGACAACGCGAAGAGGGCAATTCGATGGCTAGTTTTATCGATATGAAAGGCAGCTTACGCAAGCTTGGTTATATATCCCTTTACCTGGAACGTTATCTAGTAACCCTACACTTGTCCCTGAATGCCCCTGCTCTAAACACAACCGCAGACATTCTTTCCTGCGATATTCCTAGTGAAGTTGAATCCACCTCTGCACTGGCAACTCTATTTAGTGCTTAATCTTCACATTTTAAAAGAGCTATATCACTTGAGTCTGTGTCAGCTCGATGACTGAAGTGACTGACTTGATGCACAAGAGAGCGTAATTTTAGAACAGAACCGGGCCAACGAGATGTGAACTCGCCATTGGCAGAAACTAAGCCCACTTGAGTGCTATTTCCAACAGAGTGATGCGGTCTGTCGCTTCACACACTTGTTTTCTTGCCATACGATACGCACCCCATGTTGGGATTGGTATGCGAATCT
This sequence comes from Clonostachys sp. G952, assembly GCA_027569935.1. Classification (NCBI taxonomy): domain Eukaryota; kingdom Fungi; phylum Ascomycota; class Sordariomycetes; order Hypocreales; family Bionectriaceae; genus Clonostachys; species Clonostachys sp. G952. The sequence continues at coordinate 742,804 of JAPDLB010000021.1, read as the reverse complement.
CTCTTCTTCCAGCTGCTCAAAATAACGACGCTCCCCAATACTGAATTTAGATTGATTCATCACATGTAATTGGACAGGACTCTCTCCGACAGACCCGAGCGTACACTCGCAGTACAGGGAGTTCAAATGGTTGGCCGCAAAGCTATGCATCGCAAGTCTTACCCTCCACATCAAGCAGCACGAAGGCCAGCCCGGCGCCACAGCTTTTATCATGAACGAAAGACAACGTGTGGTAATTAAAAAAAAAAAGGCACATTGTGATAATGTGGCCTGTCCAGCACGGTGGCATTTTTCAATCTCTTTCCGGACCCCTGAAACGCGCCCCTTGCTCACGTCAGGAGCTGGTTGAATTGGGTTAATGCGACAAGCTTGCAAAACTGTCACTGGTTTCCAGGGGTTTGGCTTCACCTTGTTCGGCAGCTCGCATTGCATGCATGTAAGCGTTCATTTCATGCACCTACATTTGGGCTGAGGGCTGAGAGCCATTGGGCAAGCTTCAGCCTTATTGATTCACTGTGCAAAAGATTGTTAGCAAAAACGGCCGCCAGCGAGAGAAGGCGAGCATTGCAGCAGGAGTGCCACATGGGCCGCACAGGGGCACCCAGTGACATCCTGAAGACCATGATTTCTCTTCAGTGAATGTTGGTAGGTGGTCCGTCAGCTCGTCTACCACTCAAATCAAACAAGGCCCTGAGAGTGGATGTGGCGTGCCGAGATCCAGCCCCGTAACGCCTTCGTATCCCGCTCGTGTCATCCTGGCTAGCAGTTACGAGAGCGTACCATGGGCGTATGCACCGCCGTTGGCTCATAAGCGATATCTTATAAGCACTGCTATAGCCCCCATCTTATATAATGTGTTCTTCTCTCTCACTTCGTGATCTAAAGCTGTTCTTTCCTTGCTGCATCATCTTTTCTCAACGACGGTCGTATTCACTCATTTGTCTAACCACATTCATTCATTTCGCAAACATGCACGCTCGATCGATCATCACTGCCTTCGGCTTGGGCTTCTTGGCTCTGGGAGCTGAGGCTCGCTGCAAGCACTCCTCCAGGACAGCTGCCTCCGTGGTTACCTCAGCCACTTCGGTGCCATCCTCGTCATCTGTGCCCGTCGTTTCGACCACGCTTCAAACCTCGACCCGTCCTGCGACCACGGCTTCCCAGCCAACCACCACTTCGATCAGTCTCCCTAAGCCTGAGTTCTTCGATCCTGTCTTCACCCCCGCGTATGGCGCCGAGTTTGCCTACGGCTCGAACTTGGAGATCACCTGGGGCTACGATCCCTACTATGAGGGCACCATTAAGATCACCCTGATTGGCGGTCCTACCCAGGGAACCCAGCAGCCTCTTGGTGTCATCGCCTGTAAGTTTTAGTCACGGAATCACTATACCATGTTTTTGAGCTAACAGAAAGACAGCTGGCCTCGACAACAGCCTTGGCAAGTATACCTGGACCATCAACAACGATTTCGTCGGCGCCAATGCTTTCTACGGATTTTCCATTCTTTACGAGAAGGACGGCGTCACTTCTCAGTACTCGAACCCTTTCCACATCAAGCACTAGGAGGATAGTACGAGGACTGGTGTCCAGGGATAATGTAATACCAATTACTGCTATATTCTAGAAGGTTGGCGGGCTTCACCCTTGTATCGTTAGGCTCTCAGGTCGGCAGCTCCGGGTAGATCTGGGTCGCATTAATACTAAGTCTATTTTCACCCTTATGGCCTTCACCGCTCACATGGCCCTTCATGCACTGTAATTCTTCCCCGGAAAATACTACCAGGGAACTCCGAGCGGCCGCTGGAAAGAGACTCTTGGCATGTGGCGAGGACGGTGGTGAGAGCGGGTCAAACACACTAGAGTCGGAAGTTGCCTCAAAATGTGCGGCGATGACAGGGATCTGCGTACGAGGTTAGGTTATGAGCTCGTATTTAATTCTCTTGTTTGATTTGAGTGACATGGCGGTACGGCTTAAAAAACAATAAGGCGCGAGTTAAGATCGCTTGAAGAAAAAGCAAGGATTAAAATTATGATGTTTCTACTTATTCGGAAATACTTATTTCTAACACATTGGTGGACACACGATGACGCATATCAAGCATCGTGTGGTGCTTTGCGTGAGTATGTATTTTGACGACACCTCGCAAACTTATATTGAAGGAAGTACACTGAATTTCCTGCCAAGAGTTGTTTAATTTAATACACAAGCATAGTACAGTACACGTGAAATGATGTTCGGAAGCTATGAGTGGCAGGCGAGAAGCATACCGTAGAACCCCTCCCATTCAGTCCGGAAACAGATTGCGTTCGACTCCGGCAAAGCGATCTGCGTGTTTTGGCATGTACCATTTAGGTTCCAGTTTTGGACCAGAGTCTTGGTTTCAGGACTTGGAAAAAAATTTCCAGTTCTGGGATTAGATGAATAGTCCCATTTTTGGGATAACCCTCTCAAAAGCAGCCAAGCTGTAGCCATCTCTGGGTAGGGGCATGCTATGGAACTTGTAAATACTGTATACATGCGGCCACCTCACGTCCGTAGAAACTATAGATTTGAGGTGATTAATCCCATGGACGGGGGCTGTTGAGAATTTTTGCTACAATATCTGTACTTCCGTCTAGTATTTCCCAGTGACTATAGTAGGAGAAAGCTGAGGGTGACGCAGCTGGAAAGTATATTGCCCACAATGTTTAGTTAGAGGCATCGAGGTTGCCCTTTTATGTATCCGTTCAAGAACAAGCGGACGGGTATTCGGAATTCTTAAAGACACTCATTGTGGCTAAGCTACCTAGTCAAACACTCGTATAGGGTATGAGTGAATCAGCCTTATTCTGACACTTGGAAGTAGACCTTGCCCCAACCTTATACGATAAGTCACCGCTGGGCCTCAGCCTGAATCTTCTATATTGCTTTTTTTCTGGGTCGTAGATGACCAACTCCTCTTGATCTACCTGATCCCATGTTGGCTGCCACCTGTGGTAATTAATAGTGGGCATAAGCGCGCACTACGCGTCCCACTTTACAAAGTAAACTGAATTTGCATTCGATCCTTGGTGCCGAGCTACACATCGTTCTTATTCCACCCCAAGTTCAGCGCTTCTTCGCCAGCTCTCGGGACGGCCAGCGATGACATGTTCTTGAAAAGGCTCTTCACACTTGGTCCCAAGAATCTCCCCCTTCTCCGCAATTCGGCAGTACCCCGATTCCAATCCATGATGACGACGCGCTCAGCTTCTGGAGCCTCCAGGCACCCACCCTTGAGATCGTCTACAGGGCCGCCCTTGGCATCGACCTCTTTACCACCGAGTGCACGCGAGTTTCCTTATGAGGGTTTCCAAGTTATCGACCCAGATGTCAAGGTTGAAGAAGAACGGTTGCCATTCTATCAGAGACAAAATTATTATCCTATGCGGATTGGCCAGATCGTTCAAGATCAGTTTCAAGTCGTCGCCAAGCTTGGTTTTGGTACTACTTCCACCGTCTGGCTGTCTCGCGACCTGATGTAGGCTCTTTTACCTCCTCTCCTTCTTTTATTCGCCTTCGCAATTGACTGGTATCACATTCTTTAGCACGCAAGAGTACTGGGCTCTCAAGGTGTACATTAACTCGCTCCAGAATATCCAGGAGCTCAAGGTCTACCGGCATCTAGAGGGCTTCATACCTGATGAGAATACGATTGGAAAGCCATTCGTCCGACAACTGCAGGCTTCCTTCAATCTCAAAGGCCCATATGGCGACCATCAGGTTCTCGTTATGAAGCCTCTAGGCATGAGCCTGAGAACCTTGCAAGAATTCTACATCCAAAAAGATAAGGTGTTTGAAGAAAATCTTGTTACTGGTGCTTTGGATCAAGTATTGCTTGGTTTAGACTACCTACACGAGGCTAAAGTAATTCATACAGGTGGGATAGTCCCAGCTCCAAACTCCTTACGCCTGGCCAATTATTAACTTGCCCTAGACCTTCACTCAGATAACTTGCTAATTGATATCACTGATACCTCGGTTCTATCTAATATCGAAGAACAAGAAGTTGCCGAGCCATCAGCGCGTAAGCGTGATACAGACCGCTATATATATGTCTCTCGATACATACTGGCAGGCGCTGGCTCCTTAATTATCTCAGATCTGGGCCAAGCACATATCGGAGAAGAGCATCACGGTAAAGCAATGCCTCTCCCTTATCGAGCGCCTGAGGTTATCCTTGGTATGCCATGGGGTAACAAAGTGGATTCTTGGAGTGTTGCGCTATTGGTGAGTGCCTACGTTGAATTCTAATATGTGTTTTACTAAAATGAATCTTTACTAATATTTTAAATTGTTTCCTCATTGAAGACCTGGGACCTTCTTGAACGGAAAAGCCTTTTTACGGTTTATGATACAAATTCTGAGGAGCAAAACGATGCACATCATCTGGCTGCAATGACAGCCTTGCTTGGACCGCCCCCGTCAGAGTTTCTTCAAATGAGCAAGGAAACAAGCAAGTACTGGGACCAAAAAGGTAATGATCACAATATTGGAGTTGTCAAGATACATGGCGTACTTTGGACCCGCTGGCTAATCTTGTAATAGGTGAATGGCACGGTCCCATTCCATTACCTCCCAAAACGACCCTTAATGAGCTTGCCGGAACCTTAAAAGGCACAAGCAAAGAGAATTTCCTAGATTTTATGGAATGTTTTCTCTGCTGGCTCCCTCAGGATCGACTAAAGGCACATCAAGGTTATTTTCATCCTTGGCTTCGAGAAAAAAATGGCGGAACCAAAACTATGGAAGGATCTTAGCGTGTTGTTACTTCAAAGACTATTATGAGCTCGATCAATAAACTTGTAGAAACATAGTCCTAGCTTAGTTCAATTGGATTGAACTCAATGCCATAGTTGAATCCAACAGGAATTGACCTTAAAACGGTTCATCTTGCCCGGCATGAGGCGGGAGAAGCAACTACGTTGAAGCTTTTCTTTCAGCATAGCCAAAAAGTCATGAGGGGACATCAAAATATTCAAATCATATTTCGCATGCGGCTACGGGACTGATTTTCGCCCAATATTGAAAGATTCGCCTGGACTATTGTATTGTCTATGGTCCCTATTCAGTGAAATGCCTCATAAACATATGCTGGTAGCTTTGCATTTATACGCTATGGACATGTTGGAGCCTTATCGTCTTTCTTTCAAAGACACTGTGAATACCAGTCATTTACATACGTGCATGTTGAACCAGTCTGGCAAGTGGTAGGTCCGGTCCAACCGGTTCCGCCACACTGCCCATATTTCCTATTATTCAAAGTCACTTAGTTTCCTTTCTTGATTGGAGTAATCTTGAGAAATGTTAACTTACACTTGACCCGCAGAAGTAGATGTGGGAGCGGCGCTGGTTTTCGTTGTCGTCGCAGATGGTACAGAGGTAATCCCAGTAGTCGAGGTAGACAACGTTGTTCGAGTAGTAGATGATACTTGGCTGGTACCGCAACCGACACGGCTTGAGCCGATAGAAATATCGTCATACCAGAAGGTGTTGGCGTCGCCACCATACGACTCCCAACCAAAGTAGATGCCCGTTATACTTGGCTTGTAACTGCCATTGCCCCACTGAGCGCTGTATGGATTACTGGCATTTGGCCCAGCTTGGAGGCCACTGATCGAGGTACCGTCCAGCCAGGTCTCGATGGTGCCGTCCTTACCTAGATGGTACTCAAGGCATTGAAATTGACCGGCTTTGAGAGCGACCGAAGCCGCGATACCGTTTGGCGACAAGTCTGGAAGCGTGGCGTCGTCGGTCTCACGATTGTACATGAGAATCTGGCTTTGGCCGCCAATTCGAAGGTGCTTGTTTGTTCCTAGGCCTGAGTCTGGCATGGTGATGAAAGTGACATGGGATGCGGTGAGAGCTGTAGATGGTTTACTATACACGGATGAAAGCTTATTAGCACAATACAGACGCATACCTTGACACAGAGAAGGCTTACACCCAGGCTCTGACGTAAATGTCTCCGCTGGGTACAGCGGTAGTTCCAAAGAATATATGGCCACAATATCCGCCTGCCCCAACAACTTTCATGGAAGCGCTCCCGCCGTGAGACGTAGATGTGTCAAGGCTGATGCTACCGCCTTGGTTGCAATCAGGGGCATATGTCTTCCATTTTGTTTGGTCCCATCCGCTTTCAAAGTCATCAGATATCTGGCCGTTGGCAAATGAGTATAGACCTGCGAGGGCTAGGAGAGCCGTAGAGCCCTTCATACTGAACATTGTGAAAGTAAAGCACCAAAGACTTTGCTTGTGGGATGGTCCTCAGTGGAAGACAGACTCGTGGCACATCTGCGTCGTAGAGTGGCTTTATAACACTTCTTGCTTCCCTCCTAACCTTGCTAATATTTGAGCTCCATAGAATTGCCAACTAACTTAATTAAATCGGAGGATCTATTCCTTCCCCATCTTGGAAGTCGATGTCAGTCCTTTAGTGGACCAATATGCATGAGTAGTTGAGTTCTGATTGCAATCGGTAAGCCGCCCGCAGATCCGGGACGTCTCCGTAAGCGTAGGCGTCCTTGATGGGAAAGATTGACGATTAGGTAGTACGTATTTTTCCGGCATGAATGTGGAGGATTGGGTTTCGCGAATAAACAGGACGGGCTTTTCATCATACAGCCTAATCTAGCTGTGGGTGAATGGTAGTCATGTTGGAAATTGAGTCTCGAATGGCCTTTTCTTGATTTGGGCTCGGAACGAGCAATATCCGAGGGATGTGCACATCCGGAGAAGCTACCTTATGCACAGGGGACCTTGCACGGCCCGTTGTTCCAGGTAGTCCGCGTTAACACCATTCATAAAGAGCTGATTAAATCGAGCTAAATGTGAGTTTCGCTTAGAGAATGATCTTTTATAAATGTAGCTATTAATAAGGATAGTAGGTAGATAAGAAAGACATCCTGGGTTCCACCTAATTATTCAAATACTTAAAGACGCTTCCCCCCCCTAATGAGGGTTTTTATGACCAACTATATTAAAACAAGGGTTTTATTGTATACTGTTAAGTTATTTTATAAATTCTTCATGTAACCTTAGCTCATGCCGTTTGCAGGACTGGATGGTTTTGTAAATCAAAGGGCGGAGATTGCTTTCATTCCATACTGGGTTTGGCCACTAAATGTATTTACCATGAGAATGGAGTCAATTGGTCATTGATGGCTTAGTAGAAGTGTAGCAACAGCACATCAGTAGCAATTCGAACAGAGAAGGTAATGATACCTCAATCAACTGATGAATGGAGTATGTGTATGAGCTACGGTTGTTTGGAGAAACGAGATTAAACTGCCAAGTACAAATTATTCGTTCATGCCATCGTAGACATCGTGAGATTTGTTGTCAAGTGTCAAAGTATTCCATCGTAGCAAACAGTGTCTACCGGTAGTCCACAGAGTGAAACATGAACTGAGGGAAATAAGACAAACCAAGTTCTCAATCATGGCGAAGCAGTGCAAACGTATTGCGGAAGTCCTCATAATGCTCCACTGTTCCCATAAACTGTGGGACGTCTAGTTTTGCAAACTTTTTGCCCATCTCAATAGCCGTGGCAGTCGGCTTTCGCCAGGCTAGCTCAGGGTCTCGAAGCATGAGGCTCATTAGTCGACGAGTCTTTCCAGATGCTCCATCGTTTACAAAACTGTCCCGTGCGTGAAGGATGCAGAGGTTGTTTACGAAGAGCATGTCGCCGGAAGCCTGGCTTAAACGCATACTGTGCTTGCGAGATACCTGAAGAAGTATTTTGATAGCTTCTTCTTGATGCACTGTGAGGTCAGGGCTGTCCGTCTGACGTGGTATATAACTCGAACCCTTTAGAAAGGCGGTAGCAAAGTTGATTTGAACTTTGTTGTCGACGCAGTAAATGATAGGACGATTAATCACCTGCACGCCTTGCCTACAACACATGGTCAAAAGATCTAATGTTGACAAAAGTGTGATTCATTCTTACTGTTTCTTCATCTCATATCTCCAATCGCTGGCCAGCACTTGAAGGACCTCTGGATTGTGTTGCGCCAAGTCATTGTAGACTGACCAAAAGCTAGTCAGGTACTGTTGACCACCGGTCTTGCTCAGCCTCATTGTAAAGAGAGAAAGAATGTCTCCTGCATCGACATCGGTATGGAAGTCCTGCTGCCTCTTAGTTCTTTCATTATGCCACCTGGAGATCCTGGAGATGCAACCATACCATAGCTTGTGAGCTCATTGGGTGGGAATTTTGCCTGGTTTTCCTGGGTCAGACTTCCACCTGCGCGGTCGAATAGCCATACTGGATTAGTAGGTTAGATAATGGACCACATGGAGTATCATGAAGACGTACTCATATCTGCTCGATCTCTTCCCACATAGCTGGCAACTCCGCCATAAATGATAACATTCTCCTCCTCAGTGTACTTTTCGGGGTCCAAACCTCTGATGACAGAAAAGCCCCGTCCAGAGTGGACATCGTGGCTCAAGTACCGAAGCTTAGAAGACACTAGGGGGGGCAGAGGGAAGTATTGCTGATCCAGCTTATGAGGGCTGATACCCAGGCCTAGACTTGTTAGTAGTCATGTCATAACACCTTCGGATAGTGCCTCAACCAGGAAGATCTGAAGTCAGATACCTTGGAAATGTTGAAGCGCAGATTCAATTGAGTTGATATCTGACTCAGTCAGCTGGCAGACGTATTCTTGCTCGTCGACGTGCTTGGACCAAACGGCCGGTCCATAGAGTTGATCTGGAAAACCAGATGGCAATGCTGGAGAGTCTGTAGTGGGCATCTTGTCCTTAGCGAGTGGATAGAGATGTCACTGATTGTGCTTGTTGAATTATTGATATTGGAGCAAGGAAGGTCTCTATATTATATAGAGGTAGAACAAACCATAGACATGTGAAGGGGCTTACCTACCCGTTGGTAAATTGCAATAGCCTCACTTCCAATCTAGATGGCTCGGCATGGTTCACAAGCCTCCGTACTATCTTTACTACATCAATAGCGAATGTTTTACGCCTGTCAATGCAACCGACGGTCTCGTACGTGCGTGATACCGCCGAGAAACGACTGATTGACCGCTCTTGAGCGCCTCGGTGGGACTGTGAAATTGTCCCCGTAAGCCATTCTCATGCACAGTCACACCTGTAACATGGTCGGACGGTTCGAGGCAGATTCACTTCGCAAGGCTTTCCTTAATTGAGAGTCGTCTGGAGGAAGATGGATGTCTCACGAGAGTGGTGGCGCTTCAGCTGACTCTCGGAAAGTAAGCATGGCTAATGCTGAGGGAGTACGTGGATGACGCGTGACCCCTCGCACTTTCGAATTTGGTTGTGATTCGGTGTAGGGTCGCATCTATCCGAGTGCCCGACAGCTGGCCATAATCAACAGCCATCTCGTGCACACACAATGAGTCTGTCGCAATCCACAGCTCAAGAGTGCTACAAGTTACCAAGGCACTCAGAGATGCGTAAATTAGGCCCCAAGACCGCTATAGCTCAGGGCCTAAGATTTATGAGAAATACAGTGTAGATGTCTTACGTACACGGGTATGTACCTACGCAAGTGGTGGACAACCGTGTAGAAATCCTAAACCGCGTCAAGTGGCTGAAATAAAACATGGCTCACTAAAGCTCTTTTCACTTAAGGCAGTGAGCGACCCTAGTTCCTTATCAATAACACCCAGATATACTAACTAAAGATAGAAATAGATATTCTATGATACTGAGCTTGGTATTGCCTTTGTTACTGGGTAATTGTTTTCATATTCTGTTGAAATTCAATACTGAGGTTCTAGGCGTGCCACGTTTATGTCAACCGCTTTGCGCGTGTAGTAGCCGCATCATTGAGCGCATTATGCTTGAGGCTGCCCGATACTGCAGCTGTTCATCGTTTCATGAGGTTCAGGGCAAATGGAATGGTAAAGGAAAAAGAAGCAGGTTCTTGCTGCGTCAGGCAGGGTCTTCAAGACCCGGCTTTGAGTCAATCTAAGCTACATCCTTGAATTGGCATTAATAAATGCAAACGAAGAGAATCTGGGGTTAACGTTATGTTCCTTTGAGGCCTGATCACAATTCGGCCCCCGCCGACCACGGACCAGAGTATCGGAGGACACCAACTTGGACCTCATGCGGTGGGGGGCCATCCCCAGACACAGCCCTCACATCATCTAGCTTTCCATAACCCAAAGAGGTGTACAGCTTCTCTCCCATGTCCGCCGCAATGACACCCTGATCAACTCTATCTATGTCTGCCAGGGCCTTGCCCCATTCTACAAGGCATGTTCCATGGCCCCGCCTCCAATACGCAGGGTGGACCACGACCATGTCCACAAGTTGGTGGCCTTCGAAGTATCTGCATAGGACGTTAGAGAAGATTTGATTTCGGGGAGTCCGGTAGTGGAAACTCACTTCTCCTCGGCCGCGTCGCACTTCTCATCGAGCATATCGGCATGAAAAGGGCTCTTGTCTCTTCCAAGGCCGCCGTCAAAGACATGGCGTACAGCAGAGGAATCCTCTGGGGCGATGAATTGACCTCGTCGGGTGGAATTCGGCTGCAGCTTCCAGGTTGCGACACCTACAATGACAGGGTCTCCGGCCTTTGGGGTGGGAATTTTCACATCAGGCTTGATAGTCGCTCCAGTCTTTTCTGCCTCGGCCGGGTCATGCGAATCTTCAACGACTAGTGCAACATAGTCTGGGCTAATGATAGCATCGGCGAACATCTTCTCGTAGGATCGAAAGGTATCTGTGGGAAAGTCGCGATGGAAGCGACGCTCCCAAAGGAAAACAGGGGAATAAAAAAACCCCGCCGTGGCAACCGTTGCAATTCTAGGCACATCGCGAAGGCTGGCCAGGCGGAGGGCGCCGAAAGCTGGTGCAACGGGGAAACTCATACTAAATGAATAATCAGATCTGGATATTCAGGAGAACATAGAAGCAGCCGAACTTAGGATACCTTTCGCTTGAACTTTGGTACGGTTTTATCGACCGGGGAAGGGTAATGCGCGTGATGCGCGTGATGCGCGTAATGCTGTGGATGATGAAGGATGAAGGGTTGAACGTAGGACCGGTGTGGACGCTCAGGTTGAGCAAGGTCTATTTGGGTGAGAATACGTAGTTATCAAGCTTAGGATACCTTTCGCTCGATGATAGGGTTTTATCGGCCGTTGGAGAAGGGCAATACGCGTGATGCCGTGGATGATGAAGGATGAAGGGTTGAACGTAGTACCGGTGTGGACGCTGAAGTTGAGCAAGGTCTAATTGGGTGAGCACACGTGGTCATCAAAATAGGGTCGCACCTCCCCGAGCACCCGAAACTTCTGAGTACGGTGCTGATTACACAGTCGCTCATATTACCTATCGAGGTAGCTTGGGGGCCCTGTTTCTGGGCTGCGACTGATATGAAATGTAGCACACCTAGAACCTCTAGCATTGAAGTTCGACATAATATCAATACAACCAACTTAGCAATACAACAAACACAATATCAGACCAATATTATGCAATAACTTATTATTGCCTTATTTTTGTGTTTAGTACTAGGTATCAATAAGAGACGGGTCCCTGCCTTAAGTGAAGAGAGCTTTAGTGAGCCATGTTTTTCACCCGCTTGGCTGTATCAGCCGCGAGCAGTGTATCGCTGTTTCAGATTTCAACAGTTGGCAGAGGCACTCAGATACGCAGGGATACAGTGTAGCGAAGGCCCATCTGCGTCACTCTCGCATGACTTTCCAGAGTGATTGCCTCATGGCTGGTGGTGTAATTGCCTAACTTTGTCTTTCTCTACGTCCACGGTCATGGCACCAGTTTAACTATCTCGACCGGTGAAGATGTTCCAATGGCCACCGGAAAGAAGGCAGCATTCAACACCGGGGAGGTTCATGGAGATGCCACTAGGCGCATAGAGGAGAACGGGGACGGTTATAAGTTGACACTTCTCCATCTCTCCTCCAGACTGAAAGTCAAAACAGTCTTGGACATCTTGACAGCCACTGCAACGAGAGATTTATTTAAAAAAAAATCCATTGTCAATTCAAACACAGGGGGTTATACCCAGGAGGTGATGAAAATTTAGATCAGATTCTGGTATGTGGTGCGACATCTCACCCTCATCACACACCTGTTAACTTCCATGTCAGATTAGGTGATTCAGGGTCTCTACGCACCACTTGTCACAGCTACATTCGAAAATTTGGAAACGAAACTCTCGGCCTGGTTCACCTACAACCAATCTGTTTGACTGCGTCCTCGTTGGCCGCTAGGAACGGCCCTTCTCTAGATCGAACAGCAGTTAATGCCCAGGTCACTCTCCCTAGACCATAATTGCCAATATGGCTCCTAGTGATGACCGCTCCGTACTTTGTAAGGCTGGGTCTGTGGACTCTATGCCTAACGGGCTTAACGGGACTAGTCCATCGGTCCCGTTGCAATCTGCCTGGGCTCTGAATCGGTTCATCAATGGGCGGGAGGAGGCGCCGATGACGGAAGTACTGTACGCAAAGTACCAAATACCGTCCACCAATAGCACGGGGGAGAAGCCTAAAGATGCCAAGCTGGCCTGAAGTACTTGTATGTGATGCAGGGCCACTTGCTCGCCCGGCAGTAAGCAGGATGACGCTGACGCTTTGATGAAATGCCTTGTCACGGACAACAGGAATTCACTGAGGGGTAGACTTAGCTTAGATTCAGCGAAACGATATTTTGTCAAATCACTGCTGATATTAGTAACCATCGGTTCATTCGTATGAGTCTGTTCAAATGACCTACTAGATGTGCACTTATAAAATTCGATCCCTTCCATTGCTGTTTTTTTAAACCTTATACTTGAACTCCTCGCCCATATAACATTTGATCCCATCGCACCCGCTTCCTCCCATCAGATATCCATTCTTGGACAGGCACTTGCATTATTTTCGAAGCAGCTGAGAAATACGATACAATGGATCCCGACCAGTCAAATTGTGAACCGATCCCGCCGCTTGAGACGTCCGACGAGCTTGACCCAATTTGGTGGCAGGATCCGCTGGAGGACTGGTCCTTGGCCCAAGAAATCCAGGACCTAGATCCTTGGATGCTATCGCCACATCAGAGAGCAAGTAATACGCTTCGAGACGAGAGTAAGACGCCATCTGGTCCAACTTCGACATATAGAAATGTCAATGACACGTCTGGAGAGGCTGGCGTGCCCTCGGTAATTCAGGCTCCCCCATTGTTCAAATTATACAAGACACAGATTGACAAGTCTTAGTTGACAGCACCGCCGTCAGAATATGGTCAGCGGAGCGGCGGCTCACATACTCGAGCTCGCAATAGCTTCAGTATGTCGCCTGCTTTGCAAATGGGCCCCCGTGATAACCTAACCACAGTAGCTGATAGTTCCTCATCCTTTCTGCCCTCAAACGAAGCTTGGGCAAATTACAATGAGGATTATTTTCAGGAAATAATGCCCCGGGACCGGGTTTTCCTGGAAGGTTTGCTAGCTGTGAATCCCCAGCCGCAATCACCGGACTTGCTGTATGCCCCCGGCCCGATCCATCATACATTTACAAGCTGAGACGGCACTTAGAACCGACCCTGCGGTAAACGCCCCAGAGTCTTCATTGATCCCACTAAGACAGAACGTTGCATCCACCGCGGAGGCTGTCCAAAACGCAGTGGGTGACAGCACAACCCAGTCTCTGACTACCCATCCCAGTGAATCACGGGTGGCTCAAAGTGATGTCCTGCCTACAAAAAGAAAGAGGGGGAAGCTAAATGAAGGAACCCGACAAAAAGTTAAGCGCGTTAGAAAGCTCGGCGCATGCATTCGCTGTCGAGTATACCATGAATCTGTAACGTTTTTTCCTACTTGCCGCCGGTTTCTTGCACAAGGTCTAACACTCCTAGTGTGACGATAATCTACCATGCAATCGCTGCCAGCAAACTGGATTATCCGCCACAATCTTTACTCAGCCCTGCTATAGAGAGCCGTTGGATAAGATAATAACCTTTAGGGCAGGTAAGGGCTGGATGAAAACTCCACGTTTATGCGCTCCAGGTTGCTATGCTAAGATAGACATAGGCAATGGTCGAGCGAATCAAACAAGATCCGAGCTACCGCATTTGCGGTGGGCGGCGGATGATCTATCGCAAAAGATCATTCGAGTTCAGTATCCATTTACGATTCACTCAGACACGCCAAGACCAACAATGCCTATCATCTGCCGAAAATTCACGCCCAAGAGCACAGACATCCTCAAAGACGTTTGGGAAGGAGAGAATGGGGACAGGCTGGTTCTTGAATTTCCCCCATATGCCTGTGCAAGTACTCTCGCTATGCTTCAACTATTTTTCCTAACTTTTCTCAGTATGACACGGATGCCACTACGAGCGATTTGGAAGGATACATCGAAGAATGTTCGACGCTTCTTGACAATGACCTAAGAGCCTCAGTTTCGGACGACATATCGAAACACACGTTCTTAGAGGCGAAACGCTTTGCGTTAGCTAACCCTGTATGCGATATTTCATTTCTGCCTCCATCGAATCATCCACTAAGCGCTAATATCCATAGGATTCATGCGTGGCTGACGCTCTAAAGATAAGACTGATTTCCTATTTTTGTCGGGAAAGCGTGATAATCGTTGGGGACGAAACACTTGGGATAGCAAAAGTCGAGGACACGCGATTCCCAATATACGGCCAAGTTCCAGTACCAAGTGTGCTGGACTTTCAGATCGACACAATAGCCATCCACCTCATGCTCAAGCTCATCAAGAGTGTAGTTTCTCGCCTCAAGAAGATTATATATGGCCGGAGAAACAAAGAGAAGTGGTACGAGGTATACTTGACGTGCTTCATTCTACTGGGGTGCCTAGAAAAGGTGTACTCTCTGCAGTTAGGTTATATGGGAATGGGTGACGCCATGGTATGTATCCTAAATCTTTTAGACATCAGGGTTATAAACGCTAACTATTTTCTTCACGCTTCAAGGACAAGGATGTTGTGATGCACGTGAATTACATATCCAGGTCGATGATGGAAGAATGGCAGTATTCGGCAAAGAATCTCATTTTTCATTTCCGCTGCATTCTCCGAGGAATGGATCCATTTTCATTTGACTGGGAAGGTCCCCATGAACGGATTGGAGAAGCTGCTACTGCGAACCTCGATGGCCAGGCAATACTTTATCTACGGCGGGTCACCAGCCTTTTGAAAGAGCAGAGTAAGTTCAGATTTTAACCTGGAGGGACAATTTTAATTTTTGACTATCTACAGAAGAAAATATCCGCGGTGCTCGAAACCGTATTGGAGCACCGTTGTCATGGATATCGGAGTTGTTTCTGCCTGATGAACATAGCCCACAATCTGTAACATCTGCCACAGAAGCATAGTGGGACTGGTTCATGGCAGGATTTTTTTTCATTTTGATCTTGATATAAACACTTTTTGATATAACTATTTTTTTCTATCTTTTTGCCCAAATAAGCCCTTGGGGGGGCATAGGGAAACAGGAGCTTTCAATTCTGACACCTTGCTGGCACTCAATTATTATTACTCAAGTCAACGTCAGTTACTGCATGAGAAAAAGTCTGGCAAGAAATCTCTTGTCCTGTAATAATAAATGAGGCCAATATGCGGATCAGAACTGCCGTATTGCGCCCAAACTGCCAAGGGCATGAGAAGTGTAGGGTCGGCACTATGAGCCAGCTGTGACAAAGAACGTCTGCATTTATCATTCATTGTAACCATGATTCCCAGTAGCTAATGGTATTACTAGCACAAATTAAGCCTCCGGGCATGAGCCAAATTTCCTAATGTTTCAATCCAGGGCAAAACACCGCTCACTACTTGCCTTCTCGTTCCCCCACCAATGCGGCATGTTGATAATCTTACCGGCACCAAAGAACAAGAATATCAGGAGCATATTGAAGTTGAAGCCGGCGTCAAAAGCTGCAGCCAGGATATAATTCCACCTCGCCCACATCTCGTAGCGGTAGCGGTAGGCCCAGAACATGACAACAAAACCACCCACGAAACTACTGAAGTAGCCCGTACTGATGTTCCCGTAGAATGTAGACATGGCGGAAAAGTAGATGGTCGTGTTCCAGAGACGGAACTTGGCCTGGGGAAAGTAGCGGTTCAAGATAAAGAAGATAACCGGGGCTACGGCTCCGACGAGGAAGCCATAAGGAATGATTTTGTAGATATGTGTCTGAAATAGGCGGCGGGGTCCCTGTTGAACATAAGCGTAAGAAACTTGGATAATGCAAACTCAGAGGGAAATCTAGATGACTATGACTTACAATAAGCACGTACTGGACGCTCATTGTCAAGTTGGAGGCCAAGCTTTGTGCCGTCCATTGATGAGTAGGATCCTCCTTCTCGCCCGTCAGGTAGTCAAACTTCGTGTCAAGCACCCATCTTATCACAGCGTAATTAACCGGGATGCCCAGAAAAGATCCAAATACCTGCGAGAAAAATACCGCCTTGGGAGGGATATGCATATAATGCCCAATCTTCATGTCTTGAAGATTCAGCTGCGCTCTGTACCACGCATTGCCGGCAATGCTACCATAGACAGATGCGCCCGTTGGGTTCTTGTGCCCATTTACGGCGTTAACCATCAAGCCATAAAGCAGCTCGTTGGTAGTGCCAATCGGTAGCTGAAAGTTAGACAGTGCGTACAACCAACCGAGAGGAACGACAACGACCGCTCCCGTCCCAACGGCTACAAAATATGTCCAGATTGGGATGTAAAGGTTTCCCGTGGCTACAATTGTGACCAGTGCAATAAATGACACACCAAATAGAATGGCAAACCACAGGAAGGGGACTTCCTCATAGGAACGCTGTAGGATGCTCAGCTGATCGTCGTACTGCTCGCTAATTTTCGCGTCCTTTTTAGTGGCTCTCTCGTGAAACTTGAGTAAACTGCTGCGGATTTGCTTGTAGCCAAAGATTGCCATCCATGAGATCGCAGATGTATAAGAAGCGTAGTCGAAGAACATAGACCAGAGGACGTGGGTACTAACGTACGGCACACCAATCTCTGCGTATGCGGTCTCATTGAATTTAGCATCAGAAGTAAGAACATCGTTGATAGGATAGGTAGTTCCATTCACTGTTGTCTCATTAGGCCCATAAAGACGCCTTGTTCATGAAACACGGGACTCACCAAGGAATAAACGGTTTGACATGAGCTTATGATGCCACTGCCCTAGCCCCCCGAACTTTGCCGCTGGTAGCAGAATCCAGCAGCTGGTGGCAAACCCCAAAAACGTGCAGACCTGCGTCCACCAAGGTGTGAGGAACAAGCTAGTAGTACCGTTGAGATTTGATATGCTCGACCAATCCAGCGAAAGATTGAGGAATCCCATGCCGCCAAAGCCTCCACCAATAAAATTCGCAACGGCGTTATTCGGAGCAACCCAACAAAGAAATGCGAGTGAGCCAAGCATCGGAAATACGAACTCGGGAAGAAACTGCCACAATGTCATAGCTAGTAGAGCAATGAAAAAGACTTTCGTTTGCTGGCGAGATAAGGCAGTTGGATTTTGGCGTTGTTTCTTCTGTGTCTCAAACAGAGCAGTTTGGCACAATCTGAGGGAAAAGGTGTTGTCAGTTTCTTCCAAATAAGCAGTTTAAAAGGAGCTGAGCATAGAGAAGTATCATCTGCTTACGATGTAAACCAAGGGTATTGAGGGTCGTAGATTAAAAATTGCCTGCCGATAGCCGCAAAACTATATCCTGTCCAAACAATCCCCCACATGAAGAATATAGCAATGGCTGGGTTTATTCTCTGACCGAAGTATAGTTCAGCCATTGACACGGGGGTATACCCTAGGTTGTAGGTGGCACCTGAAGCCGCTGAGATGGTTATGAGGACATGCTCTTTGACACTGAACGGTCCTGGGTTCAGATTGAAAACCCAAGGAGTAAATGGAACCTTAATGTTCCAAGCAGGGAGAATTTGATGTAACCAAACCCCAGCATAGCTCGATGCGATTTGCACAAAGAAGACGGAGTACGGAGCGTATGTGGTGCGATAGTGGCTCATCATACTGAGAAATGCCCCAGGTATCACAAACAGTATCGTGAGTACGAAGTAACGGAAGGTTAGAGTAGGGAGCTCGGGATCGTCTGTGAAACTGACCACCCGGCGAACGTAAGCGGGTATGTCCTTGAGTCGAGGATCATCACTGTCCAAGGCCTCTTCCGACTCCCCGGAAGCTTGTGAGGTGAAAAGGAAGGGCGGCTTCTCAATATCATCTTCTTGGGGCTCATGACTGATTGGCTGTGGTAATTCATCACCAGAAGGCTTCAGTACGTTCACACTGGTGGTGGCATTGCTGCTTCTTGAATATGTGGGTGACATTTCTCAAACAAGAACAACCTTGATGGTAGACGTAGGTGATGTGGTAGCTCTCAACAAGCGGGTTTCCTGGCATAATATACATGGCGTGCAGATCAGCATAAACCCCAACGTCGGACGGGGGTCTGCTCGATGTGAAAACGACATTGGTAACAAAAGGAATTGCGTTATCGTGAAAACGACCGTTGGGGTCGGTTGTGGCAATCTAGGTTTCTCCCAACGTATGGAACAAATGCTACGAGGTAAAGAGCATCCAACAGTATTCCGATCAAAGTCATACATCAAGTCCCACTACTCGGATATTCGGCAGATCCGAGTCTCCTCAACATCCCGATAGAGAAGCCAAGACCAGGGATTTAAATGTAATGATGGAATTATTGTCCATAAATGGCAAGATGTGCTCACCGGAGCGATTGCACCATCGCCAAAAGTTCCGCTCCCAGTCTAATTGACTCTTTAACGACTGAACGGAGACAATTGTTCTTGAGGATCAGCCCACACATTGGAAACATCCTTGACGAACACACTCCTCTATCTAAGGTTGGGCTGAGATTTCCAAATCGCCCCTGGGTTACATTATGCAGACTTTGGGTGCCGATTTTGCCGGCATGTAACATTACCGGGAAGTGGGAGACGGCGAGAGTTTCTCCGGGTCGTTACTCGATCGGGTTCATTATGGTTACCTCAACTATGATTTGTTGAAGAAGCAAGTGAGAAAAAATGCCAAAGAGATTCACCTATTCCCATCCCACTTGGGCGTCCATGGTGGTATGTACACTTCATGCCAATAAACCCTGCTTTTCATTGGGGTCACAGTAGACAATAGTGGCATTCCTCAGGTATGCTCCAATAGAATTAAGGTCCTCAGGACCATATCTAGAATATTATTGGCCACTGTGTCAATTCTACCTCGACTTTTTAGATGATGCTAAGGGGTATAGAGGCTTCAGACAGACCATAGGCGGAACAAAAAGGACTGTACAGTTTGTGCCATGCATGTAGGTATTCGGAAGAGGGTTTGTTCCATGTTGTAAGCAGGTATCGGTTTCCCTACTACCCGTGTAGTTGGCCGCAGTCAAGGTTGGATAATGCGTTTGCCAGTTCGGTATAGCGGTCTATGGCATTGCCAATTTTACGATTTTTCTTCATCACTTTGCCATTGACTAAGCCTTTGAGGCAATCATAATTATGGCACTGTAGAATTGCATAACAGCAAGTTTACGAGCTCTGAGCATTCGTACTGCAAATCAGTGGTAAGCACAGACAGGTAAACAAAAATTTATTTCCTCCCGTGATTAATCGCCCGTGGCTGTGGAGTACTTTCCAATGAAGTCGTACCCGGATAGAGGTAACGGCAAGATCTCGGGATCGCCCAACCGCTGCAGCTCGAGACCATAAATGATATCCGGTCTTCACCTCAAAGAGTGGACGGATATAGAAATATGGCATTCAGAATTTGGTCCAATTGACTCTGCCAGAATGAGCCGAATATGCAATTTGTCCCGGTTGCAATCCAAGGGTGAGCGAGAACAGGACATCCGCTTCTACTCCACGCTGCATATATAGCAAAGGCGGATCTAGAACACCTCTTGTAACGGATTGATCATGAACTGGAATTTAAATAAAAGGTTAAAGTAACCGGGACCATATTGAAAGAACTAAGTTCGAGGGGCGTTTGCCAACAGGCCAATGGCGGTTGACATCCGTTTGCGGAGGCGTCTGAATTTAAACCTTATATCTACTTATTTTCCCATATCCTTCGGCAAGACGACTCCCCAGTTTGCCCCTCAACTCTCTTTTATCTTAAATCGACAGATAGCTAACCTCACGATGAAAAGGTCCGGCCAGGCTCCCGAAAAGGCCGACCCCCTCCATGTCTCAGGCCCCTCGCAGCAGTACGTCTATGACCCTTCACGGCAACAGTACGTACACCATCCTGCGTTACAGCAACAGGTATACGACTCCTCGCAGCCGTATGCATATGATTCCTCGCAGCCGTACATACACTATCCCTCGCAGCTGCATCTGCTAGATCCGTTGCAACAGCACCCTGCTCCCGCCTACAGTGCCGAGAACCCGCATCACCCCTCAGGGCAGGGATACAACGGCTTTCTAGGCCCATATCCATCGGGGCCAGGGGCGGTTCCTCTCGCCGACAAGCCGTCGCAGGGCTTTGATGGGATCCAGGAAGGCCAACACCCTGCGCAAACCACCAGGCCAGGCACCGCGGCCGCGATAAAGAGAAGAGGCCGCGGGCTGTTGACCACCCCGCGCAAATGGTCACTTAAGAAAAAGTTGATCGTGGCCGTGCTGCTGATTGTTGTGCTTGTTCTCGTCATCGCCGTCCCTGCTGGCCTCCTGCTGAACAGAAAGCGCAAATGCAAATGCCCCGGCTGGTACGATCGCAAGAACAACTACTACCCGGCGACGATTTATCCGTGTGATGGGAAAGGAAAGGATTTGAACACGAACAGGATGCCTTCATGTAACTGGGAATTCACTGGCCATTATTGAGCTGCTCGGACGTTCGGCTCTGTAGCACTATCTAGGACCGGGACATTCTGAGGCTGAGCGGTCAGATTGGATCCGCTTTGGGCACTACGAGGCACTCAGAGGCACTCAAGCAGGCGTCTAGGACGGCAAAGGAAAGATATTTCTTCCAGCGCTCTCATCGATACGTCAAGCCCTATCATGGCCCATGGCCGCGCAAGAACCCGTCTTTTCAGACCTGATTGAGTCAGGGCCGAATCTTGGAGAGGAATGGCCTAGGAAGTTGTAATGTCTGAGTCTGGGAAAACATAATGTACTAATTAATATTGCATCACAGCCATCGCAGCAGTGTTGCCGGATGCGGGAACTGGATGAGGCGCAGGCGTAATTTAACCTGCAGATAGTTTGATTTGCCCCTGCTAGGCTTTCTTGCCCATATTTGACAGGGAAAAAAAAGGAGAAAATATCGCTCTACATGATCTGTGGAAGGGCGGTTTCTATAGTTGATCTCTTACGAAACCTACGGTTACATAAATACTTGACATTTGTCTACCAACGCGCGTGATCTTAGCCATGAGGCTGCTCCAGTTACACCCACAGATACGAGCAGCGGCAAGATGGAAACATTTGCACAGCAGAACAATTTCCACCGCCATCCATCAACCCGATCGTGTGCCGTGGAAGGCGCTGGTGTCTAACTTGCAGTATGACCCTCAGATCGAGTGTAAAAATGGCAGAGCAAACCTCAAGTTTCGGTTTCAGCATGACCAGGGTGAATCACTCAACTACTTTGTCGATTCCTTGATCAGTGTCATCAACGAGCAGGCAGATGAGCTGCGCCGCACGTTTCCAAATAACTATGAAATTCCATCGTCTGATGATGTAGTAATTGGCGATGAAGTGGCCATGAGAATCTTACCCCTCGTCCACACTTGGCGATCGCATTGCTGGAACGGAATATCGGACAAGCACGAAATGGGAATTACGAACGATACCGTCGAGTTGGAGTTATGTTCGCATGAAGAGCATGACAAGGACTGCAAGTGCTCACTGCCTCTGAAGGAGAGAAAGATGGAGGCGTTCCTCAGACAGTACGAAGAGAATGATTGTTATTGCTTCATGCCAGTAAACGGCGAGGCCTTTTTCAACCTTGAGATCACCAAAACTCTTCTGATACAGGGAGAAATCGGCACCATTTTGAACATCTTCTCACACCCAGATGTTGACTATTCCGAATGGTGGAACCAGGCAGAATGCCATTGCAACGCGTGCGAGTTCAACATTGGGTTGGATCAAATCTACAACATGGCTTTGAGATCATACATAACTCTCAATGCACTTCTTCATTTCCCCCAGCTGTGGGACCATGCATTATCTCATTCAGAAGATGCCAATGACTACCGGCAACTTGTCGCATACCAAAAGATAGTAAGGGAAACCACGAAAACAAATCCGACAACAGAGGTGGCTACATATCCACACAGGCAATTCTTTGGTATAACACGGCCCCAGTCCAATGATTTAACCAATCTGAGGGAGCCAACAACCTGCGAGGAACCCGCGGAATCTGGCAAGCCCTCAATCCTCGAAGTAGTTGGAGTACCTCGTGGACTAGCTGTGCCTCACCATCCATTCCATCCCGACAACTTGAACGAGTTGCAGCTGTACCTTGACTATTGCTGGAAGCTGATGCTGAGATGCGTCCTACTAGACCGAATACAAGATCTCAGCTTTGGAGACGAGATTGATACGATCACTAAGCTAGTGAACGATCTGGGCTCATGTGGTTGTTGCGAAGGCACGAGTGCTATGAAATACGGGCCATACGGGGGGGCATCACCAAGATGGATGCATAGGTTCGTTTAAATAGATACCAAATCTTGATATAAGGTGTCAGAAGCATTCGTGACCAAGATCTACCCCCATTGAAAACTAGCCGCACTTTACTGGTGGTCTTTTGGATGATATTGTTCGAATTGGCGTTACTGGTCGCGGGCAAGCCGCATTTCTCTTTGCGGCTTGTAATGGCAAGACGATGTTGATTTTATTAGTTGCCAGGAGTTTGGAGATCTCGTCACGAATCTCAGAAGTGACAACAAGTAAAAGCATAGAGCAGAGGCATATTCAACATCAATTTAACATACTTACATGGAAAGATTAATCGTAGGCTCGAGTCGTAGATCAAAGAAAAACTGTTATATTCTGAACGACCTGTCTTCCTTATCGGTGCGGTAGGACAGAATAGCCCACCGGGGTGTGGAATCAAGGAACTCCACCCCATGTTTTCTTCACAATATCCCAATACCGGTCCTCGTCTTTTCTAGAGTGTGCCACGTGAGCTGAGCCCTCAAATCTCTCTAGTTTGACAGAAAATCCCTTTGCCTCAGCATCTGCCGCATGGCTCTCAACGCCTTTGTCGTCAATTAATACATCCGTACCGCTGTAGATGTATACGCGACGGGCCTCAGTCTCGACAGGCTTATTGTTATGAGCCTTTGCCCAGTCACCCGAGGTGGTCACAAGACCCAATGCAACCAAGACGGACCACCCGATGGCCCAGATATAGAGGAAAGGCGTAGCAACTATCCGCTGGAATGGCGACATGCTGAGGCTCACGAATGTCAACGCATGGCCCACACTGTAGACACTTGGACTAGAATCAAGTATAGTGACATGTCGTGGGAACTGCTCGCCAGGACCCGCTGAAGCTGCGAACTGTTCATAGAGATTGGCAATGCTGCCAGAGCCACCGTTGGAGAAGATGTGAATTAGGACCTCGGGCGACGAGGGCAATGTTCTTGGTGGGTGGACGTCACGAACAACAGGGACGGCAGCTTTCATGGCTGGCCCGATGCGTGATGGTCTGTAGATCTCTGCTGTCGTATTCTTGAGGAGCAGAATCGGGGCCCCGGGATACAGAGTCTGGTATTTAACAATATATTTGTCTATATGGACATCTCGAGCGTCTGTCCAGCTACCGACGATGATGAGCTGTGGGTGTTTGTTTGCAGAGTTAGAAATTGATGCATCTGCCTTGGTTGGGCGGTATAGTGAGACCAGTCGCCCAAGCTTCTCCATGAAGAAAAGCGGCTTCGGTGATGAGGCTCCCGAGGCTGGTTGCATGGTGGGAATGAGACGCGGTTTCCTCGTAGAGATGGACTAAACGGGCTACTGTCGAAGATGAAGGAATAGAGTGTAACTGTTGACTCTAATTATTAGAGAGAACAGTCCACGTTTACAATACAGAAGCAAGGTTGGAAACTTGGAATACCTGTCTAGCAGAAAGTGGCGGCTTTTTAAGACGAGGGCCCCTGTCGCTTTGTGGGAATAGCAAGACCATCAGCTTATTGATGAAAATACTAGAAAGGGTAATGCTGAGCGGCATGTAATCCACAGCATCTAACTGTATTTATGCGCCCATGGCTTTTCACCAGACTCTTATCAATGCTTTACGCGCTTCATCTGAACAATTTCTGATTAATTCAGTCTCTGAAACCAAGGACGGTTGGAAGTTTGAGCAGCCTAGATCTTAGGCCGAGGCTACAAGTTGGATTGCTCTCTCCAACACCTGCGCCTAGCAGTCCCTTACTGGCTGTTGCTTCTCATTTTGTGGCAAACTCCATTCATCGCTTGCTTCGCCAATGTTTGACTAGAAATCGTTACGAGCTACTGGCATTATACTAGGTATGTATATATAGCCACACCTAGAAAGGCACACATGACTTCTTTCAAAGGAGGGCATCTTGGCAAAACTTTTTTATTTGTCGAATCACGGTGCTAGGAATAGCCGCAATTTATTGCACGAATGTAAGGTCTCTCCGAGATACGGATGGAGAAGGTCAGGGTTCGCACCTTTATTGCCACCGCATGGGCCTCATGACTGCAAATATTTAATCCGCATTTTTCCAACCACCAAACTTCCTATTTCCAGGTTTCCTTGCCGCCTAATTCCTTGAACTCACAGCCATGCCATATCGAAGCCGCCATGGCCGCCGCGTGGGATCCGCACCGCCGATGAGGTGCTACCGAGCGGACACGTGGAGAGAGTATCTCAATACCCCCTTGGAGCACAACGAAGAGTACGAGGCCAAATTACAACAGATTGAACAATGTCGCGGTACTCTCAGTCAAAAAGAACTGGAACTTTGGGATGACATTATGGCAATGGAAGCCGATCGACGGGACACCAGATGCGAAACTCTAAGAAGAGAGATCGAGTCGTATTTTGACAAACCTAACCCCTTCCCACCGCCGCTGCAGCGATCTAGTTTTTGGCTGGAACATACCTATCCTCATAACTATCAAATTGAGCACATGCGAATTTTCTATCTGGCCTGTCAAGAGGGGAGACTAAAGGACGTTGAGGAATGGGTGAGGGACAGGCGAGATATGCTCAGCCCTATTGCACTTCGAGATGGACTGGACGTAGCCGCCATGGGGTCTCAAGTTCACGTCGCCAGATACTTGATAGAGGAAGTGGGTGTTGGTATTACTGGTGCGGCAGTGAGGTACGCATGCAAGAACCAGTCTTTGCCGCTCTTTGAGCTGTTTTTGAAGCATGGGTACCACCCGAATCAGCAAGTCCCTAGTAATTGCGGCCACTTTGGGACAGCACTGCGTCACTGCCTTGGGTCTGACGATATCATGCATCTTCTCCTCGAGAACGGGGCTGATCCAAACGCGGCGCCCTTCATGGACGGCCATGGTAAGATGTGGGGTCAGCAGTCGACTGTTCCTATGGACAGGGCGTCTGGTTTGTTATTGGATATAGCTGTTGAGAAACACAGCTTCGCCGTTGTGAAGCTTCTTCTTGAGCACGGCGCCGAGGTGAGATATTCGCGACCATTGGCACGATTGATACGCTACCGCGGTGAGTATCTTCGCTCCTTAGGTTTGGATGATGACTGGCAACCGCTCATCGAGTTGTTGTTGAGCTATGGTGCGGATATCAACGCAGTATCATATGGTGGTGGAACAGCCCTCTCAGCAGCCCTGCACCGCGGGCGATGGGAGGTTGTCGAGTTTCTGATTCAGAGCGGTGCCGATGGCAGGGTTGTTACTCCAGTGACGGAAGAGGATTGTTTCGCTCTTGCCGCCAAGGGTGCTCAGGTCGAATGGGAGATTACAAATGAGCTCAAGGCGTACTTGGATTATCTTTGCGATTCTGATTCCAATTCGATTGCGAGTCGTGTTCCCCCTCCCGGCGTTGATCAAAACCCTTTAGTTAAAATGTTCATGAAGGTAAAGACTAAAAGAGACGAGACAGGCGGACAGCACGATAGAAAACAGTGATAGAGTCAAAGAAATCGAGGCTACGTCCTGGAACATAACGGAGAGGATATATTATCGTCCTAGACAGCGTACGTGCTTCAAACTTAGAATCTATAATCCGCGTTGCCTTATTATGGTGAAAGCCTCTTCTTGACGTTGATAAAGGAGATAATTAGGTACGGTACACATGGCCATAAGCAGATATTTTTTAATTAACTTTCTTCCAGGCTCCCAGTCCTTGTTTCTTTCTCTCTCCCTCATATCGAACCAGGTCGGGAATCAAGTCCGTCAGCTCTGGGCCCTTGGGCTCCCAACCAAGAAGCTTCTTCGCCCGCCTCGCCGCACCCTTGCTGTTAAGGCCCCAGGTTATGGGCTCCATGCCGTACTTCTCCTTGGCCATGTCAACAGAAAGTTGAGTCGTTTTGGGCGCCTTGATATAGCCCTGCTTGCAGGCTTCTTCCGCAATAACCTTGGCGATTTTGTCCCATCGATGAGTCCCACTCGCGGCAAAGTAGTAGCTTTTTGGGCCAAAGGCCTCCTTGTCAGAATCGTAAGTCCTCGATTGGTTGGCAGGTTGCGCGAGAAGTGTAATCAGGCTGGACAGGTCGTGGATATGGATGTGGTCCCATTCCGCAAGGCCGTCTCCAATAACAGGCGCTTCGCCGTTTTCGATTGTTAAGGCGCTGAGCAAAGGAATCTGACGACTTCGCTGACTGATGGGACCTCTTCCAAAACCTTAAATCGTCGGGGGGCACACAATTGCAATTTTGACCGCCTCTGGATCCTTGCTAGCCTCCGCGAGAACGATTTTGTCAACATTACGATGCCAGGCGTACTCGGGAAGATTTAATATAGCGTCAATGCCATCTAAATCATCATATTCCTGTTCCGGCAGCGGCGTTTGGCCAAAGCGCTGGTGCTCCCAGTCATACCAGGTAAGTATTCCAGTGCCGCCTATGTGAATGTAGTATCCGGGGTTGGAGTGCGTATGTGTGGCCCGGAGGCCATCCGCGATGGCTTGGGCCGACGCTGGATGATCAGACGAATCGGCAGTATCTATTTAATCTCCTTGTTAAATAATAGTTCGGATCACATTATTCGGGGATTGTGATATCCTCTCACGGATGACAATGTCGGCTGTAGACGCGGCATTCTTAATAATCTCAGCATCATCTAAAGAACCGAGCACAATCTTAACATCGGGATAGGCTTCTTGTATCTGCTTAGCCTTCTGTCTATCTCTGATCAGGACAGAGATCTCCCAGTCGGGCTGGGCCTTGTGCACTGCGTAGAGTGCATCGCCGCCAATAAACCCGGATGCCCCGGTGCTTCAAGTAAAGTGTTAGAGGGAATAGGGTTGGTGAGTAACGGATAGTCGAGGGCTGGGACTTACAGGAAAACCTTCTTGATTGGCATGCTCGCTAATATGCTTTCTTTTTAGAAAGATCAGGTATATTGGGTTCAGGAGAAACTGAGAACTACGCGAGGCATTTAATATCGTTGACTGATGATGTTACCAATCCCCACCTCCCCCGCAGATGCGAACAAAAACGTCATCGACAACAATCGTCATGAGATTTTTGTACGCGGCGAAGATGTAGCACGAAATAATACTAGCCTCGATGACGAACTTTCCTTCCAACCTCATCGAGATCGTCAGCTCGTTCATCGCAAAGATTCAACTTCCTAAACGAGTGGACCTTGATTGCCATACGAGTGCGATAAAACGTCTTAGTGGACGGCATCAGGTATTTCAAGGAGCGATGTAGCCAGCACGATGCCTACACACATAATGAGATCGAATGTTTTATACGCATAATGTTACTCTCACGCAAATGCGCATGTAAGTAAACCCTCTAGGTGGTATTGTTTTGATACTCGTCGTTATGCCTGGCTGCTCACAATCACTAGTACAGCGGACGAATCAAGCGCATGATGAAAAGCAAGCTTATTGCAGAGCGGATCAACAGATGGTGAATGAGTATTTGTTTGGGAATATATACGTTTTTCTCGTAAATCTTCGTCGCCTTTCCGAAAGCTTCGGTTGACTTCTGCAAATCCCTTGTTGAGGTTACACCTTAGCCCACTCCGCTGTCCCAACTCTTCCTTGGCTGAAATTCGCTCTTGAGAAGGCCCATTTTCAGAGCCATGATGCCTTTTGGTACATTCTTTGAGCGAGTTGACTCTGTAAAGCTGAGCCTTGAAAGATAATTTTGCTTGGGTCGTGGTGTCCAAATATCGGTTCTGGTCTAAACAGTGGACCAGCTGGCAACGGCAGTTCCGGTCAGGGCCGCACAAGTCCATCCTGACGCTCGGATGACGATGTCGCCAGTGCAGTCAGCTCCAGTCCAGCCAGCGATGGAAGAGCTGTCACCAAACAGTTGGATAGAACCGGAGCCAGCAACAGCTTTGTTGACACAGGTGCCGTCATGGTAAATATTGGCACCATTGTTATCCCCAGAGCAGTCACTGGTAGGGAAGTAGGCAGCGTAAAAATCAGCGGCGGAGACGCTGGCGGCAGCAGTAAGTGCGAGGACTGGGAGTGAGAACCTCATATTGATGTTTGACAAAATTTTAGTTGGGAGATTGTTGCGGGGGTGATTGACGTATATCGTTACTGACTGAGGATGGCTACAGGCTACGAAATAACTTGAGAATAATGAATCCTGCAACATTATATATTGAATCAAAGTACAAGGGGTTGTCACAAGCAACAACTGCCGCACGGGGGCCCTCATTCTAATGCTTTGACCGCATCTTCTCGGGGATCTAGAAGGCAATGTTGTCCGAGTATATTCAACATCAGTTTTGCCATAAAAAGTTTGCCACAGAAAATAATTTCCAGACAGGGATTCCCATCCCAATACGTTGGCCGCATCTCCTTGGGGATCTAGAAGGTAAAATCCGAGTATATCCAGCACCAGTTTTGCCACAGAAGGTATCGAGTTTGAGATCAGAGTCAAGCGAACAATATGAACATTTCCTATTACAGTTACATTTTGCGCAGCAACAGCCGTAGCAGTGGGTAATATCAGGGCCTTTTCCCCTCCTTTAAAATTAGACTTCCGCTTTAGTCAGGTGTTGGTCATGTTTCTATGCCAAAATCCCGCTGTCAGCAATTGATGGTCAGCTTACTCGCAACAGAAGAGCCTAGTTTAGAAGGAGGACGAGTACCCATAGAGGAGATTCTATGACCTGAAACACTTCTCTCGGTGACCGTGATTCCGAGTATCAAGAAGGAAACACACGAGGCAAACATCAACACAATCAAGTTCCTCTATTCAGTTTTAAGAAGTATATACTGACAGGACAGGCATACTTAGGTCATGAATATTCTAATTCTCATCATTAGCAAGGGGGGTATATTAGCTCGAGTTTCTGGCCTTCGTGGTTAACAATTATTGTTTTAAACCTCGACAGCTAGACGTACGACACAGCACAAAATGAGGGTTGTCTCTAGTTTCATCACCAGCGAGGACTTAAAACTATAAAATCCCAAGACTAGAAAGAAGATAGTTATATTTATCGACTAGTTCGTATCCTGGGTTAATCAGCTTTAGATCGTAAGACGCAGCCTAAACAAAAACATACAGTACATTCTTTCATACCCAATTTACTTTATCAATTATCAAATGATCATCATTCAAGTTGGGGCGACTGGGTTGACATCAACTCGAACGCAAACATCTACATATTCGATAGGTTATAACGTATACTGGAGCAATTATTGCGTGATGACTTACTTTAATGGATTAAACAGTATTGAGAATATTAATATTTACTTCAAACAGTCCTTGCCATGCAATTATCTTATTTGGCGCTATGGCTAATCAGAGTGTAGATTTACCTATACCATTACCGAAAGGCGAGGCTTTACAAATTGAGCAGCTTTTATAGAATTATTGAGAGTGTAATGGTATCCAGTCAGTTTTGCTAATGTAATGCGCAGTTTTTTGCGGATATCCAACACTAATTTGATAACCATTATTACTCTCCTCAAGAGCCTATATATCAAGCATGACTCTTGTTGTATTAAAAACTTTGTTGATCAATTATCAAAGCCCTAAAAACAACGTAGCTACACACATGTGCTTCGTATCTCAGAGTCTCATACAGCCTGTTGCTGGCTTTTTCTTTCAATAAATTACTTAGTTAGCAATTTAGACTTGAGATAAGAGTTATAATGCTATTCTCAGTCCTCTGAACTATGCTGTCTTCAGCCCTCTGAACTATGCTGTCTTCAGTCTTTTCAGTACTAGTTTATATCATTATGCTACTTGCCATAATGCTTTTGATGAGAAATCAGAATAGTCCTTCTACCTTAAGAAATCATCAGGATAATTACAATCATAGATTTTCAACCCCATAACAAATGACACGCAGAATGAGGCAACTAAAGACTCTATCGTGTGGTCAAATTCGAAGAACTACGCGTTCATCTACGCGTGCAGGTCAATGACAAGAGGCGTTTCGGGTGCAATAGGAGTGGATAGGTAACTCTAGGCAAGGGAGTTCAAGTTATCAAAATCCGCCAGGCTTATCACGGTAAGCTAAAGTGTTAACGCTTGGGGTTATGGGTATATTTATAATTTGTCCAGTCTGTATTATTAATTCTTCGGTAACATGTGGACCCTTTAAAATGAAAACACCTGGTCTTCAAGCTTGCTCACTGGTCGTGCTTTCTCAAACCCAAGATTCTCTGTAGCTTTCTTCATGGCACTGATCATAGGGGGCGGGCCACAAAGCAGAATCTTCACATCCGGTGCCGGCTTGGGGAGCCATTTCTACAAGAGAAAGCATGTTAGCAATGGCCTGAAAATGGAGATTTAGCATCTGTCTTACCCTAATCATGTTTTCCGTGACGAAGCCAACACCACCAATAAATCCTTGAGGCGGCTTATCTAACACGTAGTGTACTCGGAACTTGGGGTCGGCCACTGCAAGGGCGTCAAGATCTTCCATGAGTAATATATCTTGCTCCGTTACATTGGCAAAGATTAGATCGACCTCGGTCATATCTCCAGCGGCGCGCCCTCGATAAATAGCGGTGACAATTTGTAGCATGGGGGTGAGTCCAGTTCCGCCTGCGATCATGCCAAAATGCCGAACCATGTTTGGTTTGTATGAGAAGGCTCCTTTAGGGCCACGAACCCGAATGGACTGGCCAATCTCGAGAGCCTCGATGTGCTTTGAGATGTTGCCTTTGGGGTATGTCTTGATGAGAAGATCGAAGTAGCCAGGTTGGTGATCGCCTGAGACTGGGGTGTAGGAGCGTATAATTTCTTTAGAGGTGCCGTCTGGCTGAGGCACCACAGCTCCGATGGAGATGTGCTGGCCGATTGGAAGCCCAAGGACTGAGTCTTCTGAGGGTAAGCTGAAGCGGTATCTGTGAGGCTGTCAATATCTATAAAGCAACATTGTCCGGTGCTCACCCCAAACTTACACTGCTACATTGTGTGAAATATTTGACTTTTCTTTTAATGGGAAGAATTGGAAGGAGTCTGGTCTTAGGACGGTTGTTGGACTGATTGTGATTTCCTTGATCTGCTCGATGACCTCAGTCTTTTTGGCTTCGGAGATGGCATTGGAGGAGACGTCTATGACAGTTGGTGCGACATCGACTGTCATCTCTGGATTTGTAGCTGGAGAAGGTGTTGTGGCGGCGACCTTCGAAACTGCGGCCGATTTCAGAGTACCGACACAAAGAGTTTCTAAGATTTCCGCGGCTTCTTCAGAGTGCCCAACATCTACAAAGGCCTCGGTTGCGTCCTGTCCAGCGACGTCAGATATTAATTCTCCACCGCCACTGTTGTACGGTATGTCAGCTACAGCTCATATTGTGAGACGAAAGCCCATGACTGCGCATACGCAATCACGGCATGAAGAGTAAACAAGGATGGCGGGATCACCTACGGGTGGTCTGCCACAAACGAAGCGCAGCTATAGACTTTGTTGTGGACAACGATGTACAAATCATCTGCTGTATTGTGCAGCTGCACATCAGCAAGTGTGAACTCCTTTGTCATTATGCTAGAGGAGGATGTATGGAGTTTGGGGATGGGCTAAGGGAATGGAAGTGAAATCGCGGAGAATTAGGTGGCCAAGATAGACATGCCAACTCATGTATCATATGGACCAACCTTTATATTAGTCCATCCGAATAAAGGACCGGTATACCGTGGACCCCTACTCCGGCCTGAGTGGGCATTGCTAATCGCCATAGACAGGATTGGGCAGTGCTATCACCCAGGGTGTGCTTCCAGATTTCCCCAGACCCACCGTCGACTTCAGATCCTCCGATATCGTTACGTATTCGAAAAGCAGCACGGAAGTGTAAAGTCATGAGGTGGACATGCTGGACACCAACGGTGCTTGGGGGAAGTCTGGGGCAACACGGCCTCATCCAGGGCGGTTCTGAAGCGAACAGATGTTATGGGGACGGAGGACCCAGGCCTGGAAGCCGGCGGTGCATAGATAAGGCATGGCCACTTTTCCACAAGAGGAAGTTTACATGCAATGTATGTGTTGATCTAGCCTTTGCTGGCGTAGGCCGGAGTTGTGAATGCCTTCCCCACCCGGCGCACGGCGTCAGACTCCGTGATTTAGCACCACAGTTGATAGCAACAGTGCGGCGAAGCCTGATACTATGTAGGAGGCAGCATGATCATTCGTCTGGTCCGCGTGACAACACCGGCGGCCACGTTGGTCAGCCCCGGGTAGTATCCTGAAGCAAGTTGGTCCGCTATCGTATCTGAGATAATGTTGCAGTATCAGTGACCGGGGTGAGTCCAGGACCCGGCTCCGGCCCAGAACTGTCGTAATTGTTCAACCCCGTGAGGGGGGAGGAGAGGCCGGGCTTGAGATAAACGCTGGGTAGGAAAAACTAGCTGTTTTCTATCACCCTCACCGGCTATTGATCCGCCCATACTATTCCTCTAGCACTGAGCTTGCAAGACTCAAGATCTCCCTGGCACACTCATCAGGCTTCTCTAAGTTAACCCAGTGACCAGCCCCCTCCACGATGACAGTCCCCTTATAAAGCCCCATTTCTACACTCTGCTCATTTTCCATTGCCTCCAATGCTCCCGGCACCTGATAATTCCCCCAGTCCTTTGCGCCGCCAACATGTTTGGTGGGCACTGCTAGTCTTTTCCCAGCAAAGACAGTCAGCTCCTGAGCCAAATTCGGATCGGTGAACACCTTGTACCATCGTAAAGCATCTTTGAACGATGTCCGCGACCACTCTGCGGTATACACAGCAAGCTCCTCGTCTGGGAGCCAAGGAGTCTTTGACAGGTTGTCCCTGACAGCAGAGGGCTCCTCGGCCATGTCAAGCGCCACATTCTCTCTCATTGAATGTCCTGCTCGCATGGTGTAGTAATGAGGCATTACGGCGAGTTCATCTGCCGTCCACGATTTTAGCCGACGGGGTTGGTTCCCACCATAGTCTGCGGATTTTAAGTGGAAGTATCCGCGCAGAAATGCGTGCAGAGGCTCGCCACTTGGGAAGCTCCACTCGTCCGCTGCTGAAGGGGACGTATTATACCACTTGTAGAGCTGCCTGGGTGGGTTGAACTTCAGCAAGGAAGCATGAATGTCTAAGTCCTTAGCAATCGAGGCATTTCTGAAGCTGTACGGCGGCAGCTTCACCCGTGAAGACTTCTGATTCCCAAAAGGAAGAGCCGGCGGCCCACCATAGGGATGATCAAAAAGAACAAGTGACTTTACCATGTCGCTACGTGCCAAAGTGAAGATAGAGGCTGTCGCCGCCCCAAGGTCATGGCCAACAAGAGTATGGATTGACTCATAACCCAGCGCATGAACAAGCGCCGTCACGTCACAGGCCAGTGTTAGGGGCCGGAAGCTTTCCTCGGGAAATGGTTTCAAATCTGCTCGATGTGTGCGGCCGAATCCTCTCTGGTCAAATGCGACAACATAATACCCAGCCGCAGCGAGGGAGGGCATTACGTGCTTCCAATCATACGCAAGGTTCGGGTAGCCATGAATGAGAAGAATGAGAGGCGTGGAACTCTCGAAGACTGGACTAGTTGGTATGGATTCTAACACGTGAAATTTCGGACCAACGGGCGAAGTGTCAACAAATCGTGAAGTAACGCCTTCTGGGAGCCTCAACGGCGGCAACTTTGCAGGGTCTGCAATAAGCTCGGGATCCGCCATGGCTTGATTAAAGGACCAAAGATGACATTGGGACAAGGAATAACTGTTGTGTTGTGGGAACAAATCGAGTGAAGAGTCATCACGCTGACGCGACCCCTCACGTCGGCTAACCGAGGCTCC
Organism: Clonostachys sp. G952; assembly: GCA_027569935.1. NCBI lineage: Eukaryota > Fungi > Ascomycota > Sordariomycetes > Hypocreales > Bionectriaceae > Clonostachys > Clonostachys sp. G952. The sequence goes on along the minus strand of JAPDLB010000021.1, from coordinate 708,400 downwards.
GATTAAAAATCAATTGCGCGATCGGCATTGCTGATGATCTAGTTAGCCATTATGTTGATAAACAAATAAGGCCGAATCAGTTCCTGTCAATCATTATCGCCCAGATGAAATACTACAGAAAAAAACTGAGCTACCACAATATGATCATCTAGATTATTCGGCCATATCATCTTGACCGGTCTATGTACATTCGAAAAGGCATGGCCAGCCATCACATTATTGCCGCCCAACTTGTGATACCGATCTCCAGAGCTGAACTCACGAACGAAATGACTTTGACTTTGACTTGGTAAAAATTAGTTAATAATCGGGAAGGGGGTAGGGGTCATGGGGGTGCATCACGACATCAATTAAGCCATTCAACAGCCCCGGAGTTTAACTATGGAAGAGGGCATTCAACCAAATATTTCTGCAAGGGTTTACTTAGGATTTACTTAGGTTTAGATCATGGTTTCTGTTCAAATGAAATACATCAGCCTCTGTGGTGATAGGAGTGCCTCAGTCTTTCCGAACTCCACGGTGACTGGTTTCCCAGAATGTCAAGTCTTCAACTTTGTGGTATTTGGAGTGAATTGAGATGGAAACCTTCTGTAATATTGAGCTTAGGTGATATACATTCATAATCCCGCTTTCAAAGAAGGCTCGTTTCTAGGTCACCCTCCTAGTATCACTATAATCATTTCGTACCAAACCAAGAACGGCGCCTAAGGGTTGTAGCTAATGACTTTCACATTGCGCACAGAATACGTCGTTGCTATTTTCAAGGGAACGAATTAGTCGTGAACTATTCGACGAAGACTAGAGTGTGAAGGACCTACTCGTAGATGGACCAGGAGACCCGGAGGAGCCCTCCATTTGGTAATTGATGATACTAGCCACGTCAGCAATCATGATCATCCATTCTGCGTAGTTCATTAATATACTCACAAATATAATCCCGCATCAACGTAGTTGGATCCATACTGGGTTGCAACCCATTTGTTATCCAAGTAAAAGCTGACGCTAACATCCCGGCCGTTGGCATCTCGGATCTCGGCTCGGACAGTATGCCATGCCTTGGGGTTTGAGTAAGGCACATCTCTTGCAGTTACTTGACTCGAGGTGTTGAACGTGTTGAAGGATATGTCGCCGCTGCCCTTCCACTCCGCAACATCAATCTCGGGGGGCCATCCCTTAACCGCCGTCAACCAAAAAGCAGGCCACGTGCCTTTGTCCACTGGGGCGAGGAAATCTGCGGAAAAGTCGAAGCCTCCGCCAGCCTGAACGGTGAACGTTTTCTTGGCGTGGATCGCTCCCGACAGATAGTTGATCGGAATATCCTTTCCGCCGTGATGGGCAGGTGGTTGGCCAGTGACTGGTTTCGAGGTCAATGTAAGGTATCCTTGAGCTGTAGATACTTGGCTCTTGTCCATTCTTGCACCGCCATTGTGGTCAGTTCCCCATGGATAAAGGTAATTCCAGTGCGAATCAAAGGAGGAGAAGGAGTCCGACGGAATGAGTGTGGTCTGCCCAAAAGCCAATGCAGCAAGTTGGGCAACGGTGTAGAGTTTTAATAGCATTGGCACAAATTATAAATTGAGATCGCTAAATGTTGGTGTTCGTGGAATTCTAAGACGATTGATGTGGTTACCTACTTCTATTATATAGTAGCCCTTTATACTATTGATTTCTCCCTGCGACAGAACCGCCTGTTTCATGTCGCCGTTTCATGAGCCAGGATATGTCACGATCGTCCAACATCTTTACCCGGACGACAGCTGATTGGTGATATACAGCAACAAACTGAAACAAATTGGCCACTATTCCCATTGGGGTGGCCCTCTGATCGAATACGAGCGACAATCTTTCTGGATAAAGAACGGATAGAAATCTACCGAGACGTTAAACACACAACGTTGCAATATCTGCCAACGCGAAGCAGATTCTTGAACTGTGTGACCAAATTGCGCGGTTTATTCGCCGGACTCAGCTTCCGGGCGTTTTACTTGGCGTTGTTTACGAGGTAGAGCAGCTCTTACTCCTAGATTTCTCAGCGAGCATGGCGATGAACTCCAATCCATCCAGATGAAATGCCAAAGTTCTCACCATGAAAAATCACGTTATTGAGTGCCAGCACGGCATGATCATATTAGCCTGCGGACCTATCTTCATGGCGATAACAGTTCCTAGTTGTTTAGATGATCTCACCGCATTGATAACTCGCACACAGCAGAATGGAACTCGATGAACATCAGTCGACTGTTGATAATTGATATTCATCATAAGGAAGAACAAGCGAATGAGTTTACAGCTAAAGCCTGCTTGCTCTGAGATACCCGAATCGCACAGACAATGGCCAAGATGACCTGAAATATCTGGGCAGAGGATTCATAAGTCTACCGGTACCAAATGTTCAACTAAGAGGTGAGTGTTCTCATAGCATAAATGGTCTAGCGAACTAGATTGGTAAGGGTGTTTATGAGGGCGGAAGCAAGATGTTGAGCTAGTATCTTAGCAAATGATTATCTCAGGCTGGTCAATCAATTACCTAATGATCTCAAAGCTTTTGCATACTCCAGATAAGGTTCATTTATGAAGTAACCTCCGAAGAGGCCAGGAGTCTTTTCTTCGCCTAGCCCTTGGTCTAACAGCCACTTCCCGGAAACCATAGCGATCAAATTTCCGTTGCTCTAGTAGGGCCTTTTTTTAGTTCAGGGTGCGGAAAGATACAGAATGTTCCGAGCCGAAGGAGCTGCACCCCCACACAAGCTGGAGATGCTGTGAAGCCACACTTATATCCAGCGAGTTTGATTGGAGATGAGATGAAGAAGTCACAAAATCGGCGACCTGCATCGTGGGGTGCGTCTCCATGCCCCATGCCCCATGCCCCATGCCATATGCTCTTAGATTCGTTGAAACCCGATGTTGTCACCGCCTCGCTACACCGCAGAGATGTGGTAATGCCGGGGGAAGACCGATCGTGACATTTCATACACAACCAGGACTGCTGGATCGAGGCAGATACGAGAGCAGAGAAGATCCTCATCGAAGTCTCTGTCGTTTCTTAATTCTGTTGAAGAAATGTCGGCATAGCTTGAGCAGCATGTTTCTAGGGACGCTCAAAACCAACCGTTAATCCCTAAGGGCGAAATCTCAAGTCATCCTCAACGCCTAGACCCCACATGTATCCTAAACTCGAGTCATGAAATGGCTATTGCAAACATGTGCCATTCCCGGTCAGCCGGATACTGGTAGCATGCCTTCCAGAGAGAACTACTGCTTTGCTTGGGCGGCCAGGTCAGTTTCCCCGCAGTAACAGCGCAGCGAAGGTTGGGGTTCCCAGAGGTTTTGATATTAGCGCCTGGGGTCACTCCTCAACTCCAGTCGGAATCTGGGGTAAGGGTACCGATGTCGCTGCGGAAAGTTTCCGAGTTACAATCAACAGGAGCATCTTTATCTATGCTAGCCGGTTGAAAATATCGCTTAAGCATAATAAGGTCATTTCCTCAACAACGTTTGCAATTGTTTCTGTGTTCTCTGTGCTTCTACATTGACATATCAATTTCCAGTGACACCCAGAAGAAAGATATCGATTAGGGTTCCTGTTCGTAGCTACGATGGCAGACCTGGACAAAGGGGCGGTTGCTCACGATGAGAGCAAGATTGAAGAGTATAGCCCTATCTCCTGGCGTGAGCCATTATTGATTATTCGGGCATTCCTCTAACTCTGAAACCCTAGAATTGAACTGGCCTCATCGACGCAGTATTTTGACTCGCGGGAAGAAGATCGCCTCCGAAGAAAGATCGATTGGGCCATCATGCCCACAGTCTGTATTCTGTTTCTTGCCTGTGTCATTGACCGAGCCAACATTGGTATATCAACCTTTTCCGCGCATACTTCCCAAGCAGGACTAATAGTTTTGTGCATTAGGCAATGCGAAAATTGCCGGCTTCGATAAGGATTTGGGTATGGTCGGCCCTGACTACAACGCCACCCTTTCGCTATTCTATGTCGCATACATCGTGTTTGAACTTCCCTCCAACATCCTTTGCAAAAAGGTTGGCCCCGGAAGGTTCCTCCCTGCAATCACAACTCTTTTTGGAATCACATCCATTCTGAGTGGTCTAGTGCAGACCAAGGCCCAAGCGATGGGTGTTCGGTTTCTCCTTGGGTTTTTTGAGTCAGGCATGCTCCCCGGCCTTGCCTACTATCTTTCTCGATGGTACCGCCGGGCCGAACTGTCTTTCCGCGTCTCTCTTTACATTGTCATGAGTCCCTTGGCTGGCGCAACGGGCGCTCTTCTCGCCTCTGCCATTCTCACACTAGATGGCTTCGGTCCATTCCACAGTTGGCGAATGATTTTCGCTATTGAAGGAATCGCCACAACGGTCATTGGACTAATCAGCTTCTTCACTCTGACGGATAGCCCAAGCAAGGCGAGGTGGTTAAGTGCCGGCCAGAAAGAGCTCGCTGAGGCCCGCCTCAAGTCTGAACGCACTGGTCAAACTAAGGTTCTTGACAAGATGGACAAGACGAAACTCCGCCGGGGCATCCTAAACCCCGTTACTCTCAGTGTATCTGCGGCCATGTTCTTTGCCAACATCACTGCGCAAGGGTTTACCATCTTTGCACCTACCATTGTGCGCTCCATCTTCAAGGACAAGTCAGTCGTTCAACAACAGCTGCTGACAGCCCCGCCCTACTTCCTCGCTGCTGGCTGGACCGCAGCTGCAGGCTTCCTTAGTTGGAAGTTGGACCGTAGACAGATCATCATGATCCTCACTGGCCCTCCCACCATTGTTGGATATATAATGTTCCTCGCTACGGATAACTACATTGTCCGCTATGTGGCGGTGTATATCGTGGCTTCCCTCATTTTTGTCTCCGGTGCTATCCCTAATTCGCAGATATCTGCCAACGTAGTTTCAGACACTGCGCGCACCTCAGCTATTGGATGGAACGTGATGATTGGTAACACAGGCGGCCTCGTATCGACCTGGACCTTTCTCGCATGGGACGCTCCCAACTACCCTATTGGCAACGGACTGAATCTCGCAGCAAGTGTGCTTGTTCTTCTCTTTTCGGTAGGAACAATGGTATGGATGAAGAAGGATAATGCTCGACGAGAGCAGAACCAAGAGGAGGGCGAGCTTCAATTAAGGGGAATGACGCAGGATGAGATTGAGGATCTAGACTGGAAGCATCCCTCTTTCCGTTGGAAAATCTAACGAAGGGTTTTGTTGTATTAGGTCGGAGTATTCTTTGCCCTTGAGTTCAGATCTAGAGCATATATCGTTTGAGATGTCGAAATACAAGTCATCTACCCGGATTTTGATTTTGCATCTTATTCAACACGCTGCGTTGTCCATTTCAAGAGAGATCACACCTTTATCATGCTTCTTAACTTGGAAAGGAACGTTGGGGTCTGTTTTCCGAAATGCATATTAGATTTAGGGACTGGACATTATCATCCAATAATCAACCAACGTTGTCATCGATTCTTACCAACTACTAATTAAAGCATACTTCTTTCTACTTGTTCAAAATTACATCCCAGTTTCGTTTTTGATGTTGCTTTTGCGCAATGATTCTACTCTATTATCTTATCCGTCAAGTCACATGGCGGTCTAGGGTAGCTCCAAAATCAAACCCCAGCTCAAGGCTGCAGCTTACCTTCGCTCCACTCCGTTGGTGGTGACGCACTATTACTTTTCTCCTCCAACATCACGCAAAACATTACATGAGAGTCTCTGCAAAATCAATGCTCATCATGTCACTCATTTCCTGTCCTCCTGATGTTCTCCTCATTATTCTTGAGCTTCTTGTCCCTGTCTGGGATCCGGAGCGTCAAGCTGCTCAAACCCCCATCGCCGACCGACGTAAGCTGGCCTGGCAACATGGCTTCGAAGCTGACGGGGAGACAAAAGAGCACCAGGTGGCGAAAAAAACATTTTCGAGCTTGGCTTTGACCTGCAAAGATATATCCGAAGCCGCCATGATCATGCTGTACCGCGAAATTTGTCTCTCTAGCGCCGCCTCCATGGTTCATTTGCTTCGCACGCTTCTGAAAACACCTCGTTTACGCCAGTATGTCAGGTCGCTTGCCTGCGCAAAGCATATGCATCAGTTTGATCACGAGGAAGAATCAAGGGCGCTCCTCTTATCTATCGACTGGGACATAGGCTCTATGGGTCCATTCGAGAGATCGGTATTTGGCTTGGCTAAATGTGAAGCCTTCTGCACGGGCAACCTACCTTGTCCTGAGGATGACTTGGACACACAGCCCTGCGACGACGACCCAGATGATGACCCAGTAGATTATTATCCGGCAATACTAAGTCGGCCATATCTAGTTCCAGTTATTGGTCCCTCGGTCCTGGCTTCGCTTCTCTGCCTTGTGCCGAATGTAACGAGCTTCTGTTTCGCTCCACCAACAGGAGGTGATACTGACGTCCACCAAACATTGAGAGATAGTCTTGATAAAGCTCAGGAAATAACGATGGTCGACGGCCATCCACTGTCAGTATTGCCAAGACTTTCCACGCTTGCCTTGTACTCGCATGCTGCGACCTTAACTCTACAATGGGAATGTATATGGATACCGTTCTGGGCTCGATTTTCCAAAGTGGGGATTCAAAAGTTGAAGGTTTTGCAAGCGATTATGTCTTTTGAAGAGTATAGCGAGGGAATGGTGGACGTCTTGTCGAATGAAGATACAGAGTACTTTCAGGACGTCGACCGTTACGTCTCCGAAGCTAGGTGGGAAGCCCTTGAAGAACTACAGGCATTCTTGACAGGCACATGGGGGCATGAGTGGTTTGGAGTTTTCAAAGTCTTTTCCAAGTTAAAAAGAGTCGAAATAACGCCTACAAAGCGACCGATAGTTTACCAGGAAGAGTTTGATCCCGAATGGGGTACCTTGGAGAGTGGTCTCATTCAGCTCAGAACGACTCTCGAATATTTCAAAATCAATGGCCTTTACACTGAGACGATCGTGCCCGAGCTCGGACCCGAGGGGGTTCTCACTTGTCTATCTCAGTTCACATGTCTTCGTCATCTGGATATCGCTACTTTGGCGCTCTTTGAACACCCAGAGCAAATGGCAACATTTTTTATTGAGGAAACCCTACCCCAGTCGCTAGATACCATCTTCTTTCGGGAAGAGTGGGTGCAATCCGACCTAGAAGATATCGAGTCCGGCACTAGTGATCAACAGCTCCAATATAGCCGTCTTGTTATCGAATGTTTGAAGAAGATGGTCGATGATGAGGATGGGCTGCCGAAGCTTCGATATTTGAGCTTTCAAGAGCAGCTCATGGCCTGGACTCTGGGGCTTGACGCCAAAGACCTGTCATCTCTAACTGAACGACGTGTTATATTCAACGCATTCAACAATAAAGGGCTGCCGATGAATCTTGAAGACTTTTCGTTTGCTCACCATATCGAGGAGGACGGTGCCAATATCCCGATAGCAGAGCGAACCTCGTTTTAATCGAGATACAGATGGTGATTCGGCCCCTGAAATATGATTACTTTTGGCAAGATTCATCACACCAAGCCCCAAGTCCCTGACCAGTGTACTACCCCAGTGCTATTCCTAAACAGCGAGTTAATATACGCCGTGCTCCTTATAGTCACATAACCTTACTAAGTTTGGTCAACAACAAGACTTAGGTGTTAAGGCTTAAGAGTAGCAGGAATACAATACAAGCATTTCAAAATTGAAATCTCTTATACTTGTGGCTTGATACTCTACACTCGCGAGATTGGAGCAAAGGAGGGATGAGGGAGCCGAAGCAGTAACTACGGATACCCGATATAAGCTGCCTCGCATTCTCAGCCAACGCTGAAGAAGAATTGAATTATTTTCTATTTGATGGATATGATCTCACGATTTTGTGATTCATAAGTATGATTCGGAAACGTTTACTAGTTCACTTTGGTCTCTATAATATGTTCTATGGCGCCGCAGGTTCAGGTTGTGTATAAATGTCCAAGGAGAGGCCAGTCATGATGCTAGCAGAGCCTTTGCGATTGCTTCTTTTGCTTCAGTCAACTTGAAATTTTGAATGGGTAATTCTGACCAGAGAATCTGTTGAGCCACGCCCTGCCAGATCATGGCCTCAGTGCCATAGATCATCGTCCAGCCCGCGTTGATACCCAGCTCAAAGAACTCTGTCCTCGGCCTTGGGAAATAACACATTTCGAGAATGCAACCTTTCTCAGGCCTGTTGAGAAAATGATTGGAAATCTCCCGCGCAAGGATCTCGCCTGGTGACTGGGGAGGAAAGTCAGGTACAGTGCCCACCACCAGGACGGGCGTCTCCAGGGCAGCAGCCTGCTCAATGGATTTGACGTGGACCAGTTGGCCAGTGAACCCACTCTCTTTGAGAGAATCTATGATACTTTCAACTTCGTCATCGAGTCGATTGACGAGGTATATTTGGCTGGCACCAAGCCATTCAGAAAGAGCGTAGATGGATGCCCGACAAGCGCCGCCTGCGCCGACAACCATAGCAGGCTTGCCCTGCGCCCGTTGAACAATGTCCGGATAGTTCTGCTGGAAAGCCTCCCGCACGCCGACGCAGTCTGTGTTTGTGCCAATGTATCTTGTGCTGCCATCCGGCGCCTTGCGGAGGAAGACTGTGTTGATGGCCCCAATGACACGTCCCTCGTTGGTGACGTCGTCGACCTCGCTCATCATCTTGACTTTGAAGGGCATGGTCACTGCACATCCGACAATGTCAGACTGCTTGAGTGCCGGGAGGAACTCGGACGCATCCTGGGTTTCGTGGACCTTGTACGTCCATGGGACGGAGATGCCGTCGAATAAGGTCGAGTGCAGCAACGGTGCCAGGGTGCGAGCCAACTTGTAGCCAAATAAAAATGTGCGCAGGGGGGTCTCGCGTTTGGATGCATCCACGAAGCTGGTCCCGAATCTGAACGAGGCCGCCAGGGTCTCATCTTCGGTGTGTGAGGCTGAACCCATCTTGTGTGGTTGGCCCCAGAGACGAGGGTATTTCAGACCTTCTGGATGTTTTCGGTGCATATACAATTGGCCAATCTCTTCATACCGCGATCATGTCTCAGATTAATACTAGACCGAAAATTGGTAGCTTGAGCCCTAGTCCGATGGTCGGATAAGTGTACAAGCCCGGCAGAGAACATGGCCGAGATCGCAACCCGCGGATGCCCCAACGCCGTAATTTGGAGACAGAAGCCCCGCTCTGGCCCAGTTCCGTGACTACAGCACGCTCTGTTCGGTGGAGGTAAGGCTAAGGTCAGGTCCGAGCTTCCTGAGATGCTGGGATACATGTCCCCAACAGCTGAGGGGAACAGTTAGCGGAAACCTGGCATATTCTTAAAGATTGGGAACTCTGTACTCAATAATACAGGCAGTTGAGTTATTGTCCGGCGGGCTCTATCTTGTTCTCGCAATCTGGCCGTGGACTAACTTGGCGTAAGAAGACGGATTGTATTCTAGTCGAAAGACATTAAGCAGAATGTGGCCCAATTGGAGAAGGTCAAGACGTCACGGTTGGCAAAGACATGTGAGCAGAAACCTATTCAATAACAAGGGCGCATCATATTCTAAGGAGCCAAACAACTATATGTCACTCCTCCTATAGTACCTTTATAAAGCAGCTAGCTCACTTGATCCATCGCCATGTCGTCGTCTCAATCCAGCGTGACTGTTGTAATCCCACGAGCACGACATCTCAACACAATTAATACGTTAACCTATCCGATGAAATCCAGATATATAATTCATAGAGCAGCGGGGCGCCTCTCATGCGCCATGACAGCATCAACCATAATTTCTTTTGGTGCCTCCCTATCTGTCCACCTTGAATACTGATCAAAGGCCTGCGAAAGCAAAACTTCGACTCCCGTAACAATTTCCCAGCCGGGGTGCCGCCGGGCCATCTTGAGCAGCGGTGTGATTCTCGGCTTATACGACATCTCGATGCATAAACCCTGAGGGCCAAAAAGATTTGCAAACTGTGCCTCCGTCGTCGTATCGGCAGGGATCGTGCCGACGATAATATCAGGTTTCGCAAGAAGATCTTCCAGGCTGGGTATGACTTTAATTGTGAAAAGAGACTTGAAAGCCTCCTGCACAGTCTCCGCCTTCGACTGTGTTCGGTTGACAATATAGATGGTATTGACCTGTGCGCGATACATCGAATACAAAGCCGCCCTAGAAGCACCTCCTGCGCCGATCACAAGTCCAGTCTCAGGCTTGCGACCTGTTTTTTCAATATGGTTGCTCATGATGCTATAAAGGCCAGACCAGTCTGTATTGTCGCCCATGATCACCCGTTTCCCGTCTTTTGACTTGACGACAAGGGTATTGATGGCGCCAATTGACATGGCTGTCTCGGTTATTTCGTCGCAGTATTTGTGGACTTGAAGCTTGTGTGGCATCGTGACGCTTGCACCACCAAACGTGTCATGTTGGATGAGATGGGCTACTCCTTCGATGCCGGGAGACTCGCGGATGTCGTAGAAATGCGGAAGTTGATGATGTTTAAACCCAGCATTGTGAATAATAGGTGACATGCTAAAAGAGATGCCGCTGCCGAAAATGTGAAATCGCTTTCCAAGGAGCCCGGCAGTGGGCTGCTGCTCCGTCACAATCACTTGGGTCCCCATATGTATCACTTGACAAGATTTATACGTGAATAAGTTAAGCGGGTGTATATGGAACAGTTCTAATATTTCATTGGCTTCCCCTGCACTATAAACCGGACAGAGACCGTGTTAACTAAAGAATGTGCAAGGGGTGGAAGGCGAAGCGGTCCACAATATCGGATATGCGTTTAACCCGGTGAGCCGTTGGAACGAAGGATCAGCATACGAGCACCATATCGTCCTATTTAAACCCTCAACAATGCCATTTAAGACATCGTATTAAGCAGAACCTGGAAGACAAATTGCAATTTTGTCAGAAGCTGATACTTAACGGAGATGCTTTCCACGTATTCATCTAAATTATACTCAAATTGCTAAATGGGCTGTTTAAACTACTAACGTGGAACTATTCCGGTATAAGCATTCCGTTGACGACCTTGAGATTACAATTTTGGCGTCTCGCCTCCTTCCAAGCATCCTCTTCTCTGGCACCCTGTGACTCCTGTTCTGTTATGAGAACAAAGTCGTAGCGCAGCAGTCTTGTCTCGGGAGACACCCCATATTTCTCTGCTAAACCCTCTACATCGCCCACTTTTCCTAGGTTGATGATCAGCGACTCTTTCACGCCGAATACAGCATCAGATGTTTCGTATGGATCTCCACGTAGGTATAGTGCACTATCTCAGAGTAAGCGAGGGGTCGTAACACGAGGCTGCTGGAGAACTTACGTGATCAATCGGTCATAGCCCTCCTTCTTGAACATGAAATGCATGTGGCTTGGCCGGTAGCAGTGGCGATTCAGACGTTCCAAGAGCTTCCCTACTGGACCATCGTTGGGAATGGGGTATGGGACAGGAACAATTGCATTGAAGTAGATGATGCCGTCCTTATCACTTCTTACAATGGCGCGACCATCAGGTGTTGTTCGACCTGCGTACTGGACGTCATAAAAGCCCTTTGAATCAGTCTCCCACACATCCACAGCTACATCAGGGATGGGATCTCCGTTGGTGTCCTTGATGGTGCAGATTGCCAAAAGCGGCTCTCCGTCGGGGTCATTAGAGATCTGATGACCGTTGGAAACGGTGTTTGCATCAGTTGTATGAAAGGGGCCCAAGACGGTGCCCTCGGTCGAATTCTTAAGCTTTGGGTGGTCAATGGCATCCACGAGAAGCGAAAGGCCAAGGACATCCGAGAGGAGGACAAACTCATGGCGGACATTGCTGCTGATGTCCCCCACATCAACAAGAAATTTGATGGCTGTTTCCCATTCTGCTATACTGAGGCGGGTCTCTCTTGCAAAGTCGTGAAGGTGATTCACAAGCCTTTCTAACAAGAACTTAAGTCTGCCGTCGCCGCATTTGGAATTGATGCTATGCACATTGTCCGTTATGTTCTCGATCGTCAGATCCTTCATAGGAGGAATATCTGGTGGTGTATGCTTTGTCTGGGACATTGTGAAAATTATATGGCTCCCTTCTCTTGTAGTTCAATATATGCATAAAATAAAGTGCTTATCATATGTGAAGACCCTATGTTGAGAAAAATATACAAATGGGCGGGTTGTCTAGATATCTGGCGGTGGAATAGGAGTCGTTGGATTTACAACCCAGGCGAGATGGATAACCGGATTAACGAACAGTGTTCTATCCAATGAGCATCGTTGCGTATATCCGGAGGAGTCACTGAATGAACATGATTGAACCTTTCCCCCGCATTTGACTCGCGCGGAGAAGACCGTCTCTACCTTTAGCGGCGTTTCGGTTTAGACATTTGCCGAAAAGGGCGCCATGATGGTGGTACTGGTGACATCCTACACAGAAACCAAAGCAAATCGTCTGATCCGATGTCATAGCCGATTCCGTCCTTCAGTTATATCCGTATTGCCTTGACCATCCCCAAGCCCTCGCAGCCATCCCTGTGAGACTCCTTCATGGTCCGTATCCGTCGCCTGAACAACACGAGACCGAAATCACAAGATCAAAATGGATGCCTTCGAGTACAATTCTAACCCCGGTCGGGTTATTTTCGGCAGCGGAACGATCAAGAGACTTCCCCACGAGCTTGAGGCACTCGGCTTGTCCAGACCTCTTGTGCTTTGCACACCGCAGCAGACATCGCAAGCTGAAGATGTGAAGAAAATCCTCGGGGGCAAGATTGCTGGGATATTCTTCCAGGCTACGATGCACACGCCTGTTGAGGTGACCCTCCAGGCCGTCAAGTACGCCGAGGAATCGAATTGCGACTCCCTGATCTCTATCGGAGGCGGAAGCACCATCGGCCTGGGGAAAGCAATTAGCTTCCGCAAAGGTTTCTACCATGTCACGATTCCCACCACATATGCCGGGAGCGAGGTCACGCCAGTGGTGGGGGAGACAGAGAATGGTCGCAAGACAACAAAGTCTGATCCCAAGATCCTTCCCGGTATGGTGATTTACGACGTCGACCTCACCTTGACCCTCCCTGTGGGTATGAGTTCGACGAGCGGTATCAATGCCATTGCGCACGCCGTCGAGGCCCTCTACGCCCGCAACGGGAACCCTATCATCAACCTACTCGCACAGGAAGGCGTTCGCGCGCTTGCTGAGGCTCTCCCTGAAGTGAAGAAAGATCCAGAGTCCATCTCAGCACGGTCCAAGGCATTGTATGGCGCCTGGCTGTGCGGCACATGTCTGGGTAGTGTTGGCATGTCACTTCACCATAAGTTATGTCACACTTTAGGAGGGAGTTTTGGTTTGCCTCATTCCGAAACCCACACAATTGTGTTGCCCCATGCTCTGGCATACAATGCCCCCAATATCCCTTCGGCCATGGATGCCTTGAGCAAAGCTCTGCCTGAGAGCAACGGAGATGCTGTACATGGTTTAAATGTCCTGTTGTCGAAGCTAGAAGTGAAGCGAGATCTCAAATCCTTTGGCATGAAAGAGGAAGATGTGGCAAAAGCGGCAGAAATAGCCCTGAGCAACCCATACTGGAACCCTCGGAAGGTGGACAATAGGGATGCCATTCAAGAATTGATCCGCCGGGCTTGGGCTGGCGAAGATGCCAAGGCAGATCTATGAGTTAAAAACCTAATATAGAATACTGAATAATTCGTTTGCAACGCCTGCGCTAAAACCGTAACCCACTATGAGACTTCGGATGAGCAGAAGACTTGAACCGAACCTGTATCATGGATGCGTCATGAACGCGACATCCCCCGCTCTCAGCCCAGGCCGCATATTCCCCCGCAATCTCCCGCATTACTCCGTATTTCCAGCGGGGACGGGATTTCATGCAGGAATTGTGAGGGGGGAATAAGCCGGTGGGTTCGAAAGAAGAATGAGTCCAGCCGGCAAAGGCCTCAACCGAACTCATGCACAAGTGGGTAGCAAGTACCACCACATTGGATCCAGCAGGCCTCCATCATGTAGTGGAATGATAGATGATCTTTGTAATTGTATCTTCTTTTCAGTTCACTTTGTGGCAGCATGTAATTTATTTTTCTTTCTCCTTTTGTAGCGAGTTTTACTTACTAGAAACCCAAGCAAAAGTATAGTGGCCAGCTTGATCCTCCACAGGCAACTCACCTTCAACTCCAAAAATACACATCCAACAAACAATCATGAGCTCTGAACAGAAGACCCTACACCTGGTTGGCATTGGTGTCACTCACTCAATTGCCCCTGGTATGCACAATTTCATTGCCAAGTCACTCGGGTTACCTTGGACGTTTCACAATACCGAGTGCCCAACACTGGATGAGCTAGACGAACTCTCCAAAAAAGACACAACAGCTGGTCTCGTTGTGACCATGCCTTACAAAAACACCGTCATGCCCAAGCTGGACCGGTTGGACGAGCTGGCTACTGCTATTGGAGCTTGTAACAACGTTTACTACGAGCCGGGCAACCCGCGTCAGAGAGTCGGCACTAACACCGACTGGCTCGGTATCAGAGGATGTCTTCTTGAAAAGGGCGATGAATCTCGCCGTGGGACCAAGGAAAGTCCTGTCCCTGGCTTGATCCTTGGAGCTGGAGGTGCCAGTCGCGCTGCGGTTTACGCTCTTGCTTCCCACCTCCACTGCTCCAAGATCTACATCCTCAACCGAGACGACGACGAAGTTCTTGACCTCATCCGGGATTCCAAGAAGTTGCCCGTCGTACCTGATATTATTCACATCGAGACTCTGGAGCAAGCACAAAAAGCCGACACCCCTTACTATATCGTGGGGACCGTTCCAGATCTGGAGCCCAAGACAGAGTCTGAGAAGAACGTCGCCGCAATGCTCCTTTCATTCTTGCAAAAGCCAGAAAAGGGTGTTTTGCTAGACATGTGCTTCAAGCCTCGGCGCACCAGAATGATAAAGTCGGCGGAGGGTCTCGGCTGGCCTTGTGTTGAGGGCACTCATGTAATTGGGTATCAGATAGAGCGCCAATGGTCGCTTTGGGCGGGAGAAGAACGAGTGAAAAAGTTAAACAAGGAGGGCGCTTGGAGCTGCCTTTTGCAAGCGGCAGAGGAGAGCAAGTTCATCAACTTTTAGCTTAGCTAGCTCACCTTGAATGATGAACAGTAACTTTCTATTTCTGATACCCGTCACCCGGTTTATGCCTTGTTTACACATCTACAGGACATTAACAATGGTGTAGGACACTAACAAACAACTTAATACGATATAGCACACATAAACTGGCATCGCTTCCAGCAAACCTAGGACATGTGCGGCCCCTAGACATGGATGATGCAGATAACAAAAGCAAAACTCAACCTTTCCCCCAGCTGTCTCTATTGCCGGTCGGCGTCGCTCCGCCTTCCGCCCTCTTCTCAACAAGGAGAAGCAGTTGCACTAGACGAGAAGTGTGACGGGAAAGTCTTTACCCGGTGGCCGCCGGAATCCACCCCCACGCACCCCTTCAACACCGAGGGTAAGTTTATCAGGTCGGCAATACCTCATTTGAAGTTACCTTCCGTTCATCGCATAAATGAAGGGAAATTTTCTGGCCTCTCTTTCATAATTTAATCTATATCCCATTATCCCTGAACTTTTAGTCCAGAAACTCATTATGCCTGATCTGCACACACTACCCGAAGGCACCAGACCTGTCGATGCCGTTCGCAACAACGGGCCAGATAACCTCGTGATTGAACGGCTCAAGCTCCGCGAGCTCGCAGAAGGGTGGCCATGCTACCGGTTTGCCTCACTCCAAGACTGCCGCTTGAGTCAATGATTATTAACCCAGCACCATTTGTAGTGATGCATGCGAGTGGGACAATTTCCTTTCCATCTTCCACCCTGATGCCTACGTCTACACCACATGGTCCGGCCGCGTCCCGTACCGGGATTTCATAGCCGGATCCCAGGCGGGCATGGACAAGGGTGCCTTCATCATGCATCGATGCCATGGTTCGACGACAGACATCACGCAGGACGCCACCCGCGCCGTCACCAAGCTCAAGGCGACGATCACACAGCGCTTCACCATTGACGGATGCGAGGTCGATGCTGAGGCCGACTGCCGCTTCTGCTTCTTCTTTGAGAAGATTGAAGGACGCTGGGGCGCCCGTTTCGTCCGCCACTGGTATGAGAAGGATAAGCTCATCCCGGTTAACCCGAACAAGGTACCCAAGGTGGATGAGCAGAAGTTGAACTCGTATCCTGAGGGGTACAAGTGTTTGGCGTACTGTCAGGAGCTGACAATGGGTGTTACCGTTTCCAAGGACATGCCAGGCCACCGTAGGCATGTGGGCACGGCGTCTGGTGAGAAACACGATCTCCTCTACCGACAAGCAAAGGATTGGCTAGATGGAAAGGAGATAGAAGTTTAGTTAGTTGATAAACAAATGTTACGCGTCTGATGCGCGCATCCACAGTGACTGGGAATATTAATTAGTTCTTGTTCTTCACTTACCCTGTAATCCAAACGAACTCAGCCTACTGCCTCGTGAAAGCTTAGATATATAAGAGCATTATAGTTTTTGCCCATAAATAAACATTGAAGATTTACATAGCCATTTAACCACTCTTTTCTAATTGAAATGCGGACCTCAATCAAAGAGTGAGTATGGCTTAGGATGTTGGTTGAATAAACTCTGGTTTTGGGCAACCCTGCGCCGTTTTCTCCGTAACAACTTTTGAAGGGGATAACAAAAAACTACGAACATCATGGCATAACAAAAATACTGCAAAAATGGATATTATTGATAGCCTGACAACATCAAGAAGCAATCTGCTGAGGTTAGGATACCTACTTCGTGGGTTGCTGAACAGCGGTAAGCGCCAAGCTATATGTGGGTAATGTTTTTTTTATCCCAGATACTCAGTTGAAACAACGCGACGGGAAGCGCCTTGCTATTTTTAGAAGCATGTTACGTGCCGCGCTTACGGCTCCTTTGAGAAGCATGCCCGATTCTTGTGCTGTCTGTCGGATTTAAGTTCATGATATTTAGACAAAGTTCTAGTTTTGCACGTCCATAGGTCGGTGACACTTAAATAGATACTCTTGGTTATTTCACATAGTTTGTATGGGGGAACATGCGCGAGGATTCTGATGATATTCAAGGGTGAGTGCCCTGGTGGCTCTACTAAGCAGATCCATTTTTCATCAGACACCTGGGATTATTTCTTAAACTGAAGCACAAATGACGATCTTGAAACAACTGGGATAGACTAATAATTCTTGGCCCTGTTGAAAGAGCCATGTGTGCTTTTGCGAAACGATTCATGTATAAGTGTTCACCCTTGACTCTCAAGTTGGGAGACTTCTGAGACAACCAGCAATCTTTTCTTCGATTCAATCATTTTCGTCTTTCTTCTCTTCTTCTGTACTTTTCTCTTTCTGCCTCTTTTCTTTCTTTTATTACTATTTATCTTGCTCCTTACCCTCATTCGTTCCGATTTTATACCTCAGCAGCAAGATGTTCAAGTCGCAGACAATTAGCACTCGAGGATTCTTGGCAGCCGCTATTATAGGTTCAGCCTCAGCCTATTCAATCCCCCGTGATACCTTCATTCCGACGATCAAGGGTACCCCGCAGGTATTGGGACTCGTGTCCGACCCATCATTTAACCGAGACAGCTGCGGCTCCGTCAGGTTCCAAACCCGAGATTTCTGGACATGCCGCGATACGCAGGTGAATGACGAGCAAGGTCGCCCTAGCGGTGGCACTATCTCGTCTACTGCCGGCTTCACGCCCTTCAATTTCGATGGCACCCCGTACGTCGAGCAGACGAATATCGTACGTATGACCGGCGACAACCATGCGCCGTTCTACCACATGACGAACGAGCAATGCAGCGCCTGTAACCAGTGCAACGGAAACACTGCCGGCGCTTGCCTAGATGGCAAGACTCGCTATGCTCTGTGGCCAGACAGCCCACCGATGGTGACTGCAGGCCAATTTGAGGGGCAAGTCACGGCGTATACCTGGATTAAGAACCAGAAGCTTGAGGGGTTGACTTTACTGCAAAACAACCCGTCCACGGCTCTACACAAGATTACCTATGACCCTTTTAACCCTGACCCCAAGGCCCTGCCGTCTGTATCAATCGCCAACCCGGAATTCTGGCCCGAGGGCTCATTCGCATATGGATCGTACGGAAATGTGGTCAACGACGGTGTGGCATACCTATACGCCAAAGCGGATGATAATGGAAAGCCCATTGCCTTGGCTAAAGTTGCTGCAGATTCTGTGGAGGACAAGTCCAAGTATCAGTATTGGGTAGGGGGTTCTTGGACATCAAAGCAACCTGCCATAACCGACAGCAATGCTCATCTTGTGAATGCTGGAGCAGGTGGGCAGGGAACCTACTACTACTACGAGCCCTGGAACCGTTATGTGTGGGTCGGACAGGCTGGAATTAGCATCTCGGCCGAATTCTTCATCACCACTGCCGTCGAGCCCCAGGGACCATGGTCCCAGCCGACGCTCTTGTATAAAGGTGTGGACGGCAATGCTACGCTGCCAGCTTATTCTCTTCAAGCTCACCCAACCTTGAGGCCCGGATCACGGAACGAGGTATATCTTACCTACTCCAAGGTCGATAGATGGGATGGCGTTGAGCTGGATGTGTATTCCACTCCACTGATTCGTATTGAATGGGAATAGACATATTTGGGAAAGAGAAATCTCTGCGAGAAGGACACGACAATGAAATTTCATAGACAAATAGAACACTCAAGGCACATAGAGCGGGAATGGACCATGATATTCAATCGTACCTTTTTTTCGCTTTTCAACGATGAGCTTAGATTATGGGGCTGGGAAGATGCTGGCTGTTTGGGCAACAAGCCATCTCTTGATCAAAAACGAAATTTGATTTTTGTATTATTCAAAAATTTTAGGTTCGAAGTAACTGCTCACAAGGGAAGGAAGACTAGAGAGTCTGATTTTCCGTAAATCCCCATCACCCGATTTTAACGATTTGATATAGACACCTCCTTTAGTCGTAGTCCACGCCAAGTTTGAAGCCACCGATGCATGCCCGTTGGAACACACCCTCCGGGTCATACTTTCGGCTAACTGTACGCATGAATTGGAGATTCTCTTCTCCGTATCCCTTCATTGGGTCTTGCCATTCAGCGCAGTAGTTAGCGAATCGGAATGGATGAGCTGCTTGGTTATCCTCGGCGGCCTTGTCAACCCGCTCAATAAATTGGCGGGCTATGTGTTGAACTAATTCCATGTGTTCTGTCTTATCCCATTTAATCGTAAGTTCTGCAATAACGAGAGGTTCATTGCAGTCATCCAGTCCCAAGACATTAGGCTGGCCATTCTTGTACCACTGAGGTAGGATTGGCTGAAGAGCCAAAGAGAAGACCATCCCCTTCACTCGTTTGCCCGCTGCTGAGGCTTCACGATATGCCGTATAAGCAGCCATCAACGTGTCCAAGTCATTCTTGATAGTAGTCACTACGAAAATGGTGTAAGTCCCTGGTGGCGATTGCTCTGACTGTTCCCTGACTACACTGAGCAAACTCCGAACTTTGGCCGTGCTCCATAGATTCCACAAAGTCCCAAATGGCGAGTTTTTCCAATATGCAGGCCATTTCTTGTCCTTGGGAGGGACTGTGTATCCAAGATAATTCGCCGTAGCATGAACACCAAGATCGCGCGTGTAGCCGAAGCAGGTAATGGGAATGGTAGCATGCTCATCGAAAGCCCCAGGCCTCCCCGAACTAGCCTCTCTGGCATAGTCGTAGAATGCTTTGACCAAGCTTGGAGCCTGGAAGCCAGAAGTGTAGTTACACGTGAACCACATATCGCTGGACGGGAAGCACGGAATCGTGAAACTGGTTACAATGCCGAAATTATTTGATCCGCCCTTTAGCGCCCTCCATAGATCTGGATAGGACGTCTCGGATGCTACAACTGCACTTCCATCGGCAAGCACAATATTGTATTCTGTAACCGTGGAGCACACAAAACCACGCACTGGGGAATAGAAGGACATGCCACCTTGCAGAGTCAAGCCGGCGACTCCAACAGGGACTGTCCTCCCTCCAGCCACGGTGAGAGATTTTGGCTCCAAATCCTCGTAAAGGTCCTTCCATTTGAGGCCACAACCAACAGTGACATGAGAGTAGTCGTCTGTATAAGTGATGTCTCGGAAACGAGCCAAGTCAATCACAACACCTGAGTTTACGTTGTTCAGTCCGACCGCTGGAGAAGCTCCTCCTCCTTTGATGACGAACAGTCCCTTGTCATTGCCTTGTCTTTTTGCATGCTTGGTACCAACGTACTCCTGTTTTAGGAGCTTCACGGCCTCTTGAAGCTGCTCAATAGATCGGGGCTGAACATAGCATGCGGGGAACACTTCCCGATTCTGCCTCGCCCAATAAGACTCGGTGATTTTATTGAACGCGTCCGCTTCCGAAGAGAGTGTCACAGCTTCGGGGAGAGCCGCCTTGAGATCCAAAGCAATTTTGGTGGGCTGTGGGAGCTCTTTCGGCGCTTGGCCAAGGCTCGTCGGTGTATTGCGCGATTGATCTCGCCGCAAAACACCCATGGTGACTGCCACGAGGAGAATGGTCGCTGCCGCAACTGCCAATGTGTTATGGCTCGACATATCTTGTGTGGAAATGAAAAGATAGAAAAATACTTGTACTCAAAGTATGTTTGGGGTTTGATGTTTTATTGAAAACAGGCTGGGAAGGTTTGATCTTATTACTTTGACTCAGGATGTCGGCCGGACAACATTGGATAGTGGGCCTGGCGTTTCGTTTGATGGTCTGTTTTACACTCCTTTGGGTTTTTCGTTGCGTATGCCGTCAGATTGGCCCCCCCTTGTCTGCGCATGTTCGGGCCAAAACGGTCCTAGAAGCGTCAGCTGTGGATACTCGACTGACATGATGCTGCCAACAAGGAGTAGTCCATTCCTAACTTGGTGTTAATGGAATGGCAATATGAGTTGGCAGAGCTGATTTTGGATCCAACATTGCTGTTGTCTTTATTGAACTATGGACAATGGGAACAGGCATCGGGCTAACAGTAGGTCTCTCTTTAGTTGATTTCTATTCTGGGTTTCTTGACCTGGGGCTAGGGTCTTAATTGAGGCTCAAGTTCAAAGAGGGGAAAAAATCACGCGGGAAATTCCATGATGGAAATGCGAACGTTGCGATGATTACCCCTAAGGCCGATTGGCTGGTTATATCCCCCTTGATATTCGCCCAAAACGACTTGGTAGATAAATCTGTCCCGGGCGCTATTCAATGACTGAGACGGAGGGGGCAAAGACATGAGTGCTGGCTGACATAAACGCAACATTTAGGTCGGCTTCCATGATATAGTCACTGTATAAATTATATGATGAAGAAAAAGTTGATGAATTTTCGGGTTTCTTTTTGTGACGAAGTGAGGCTTAAGGAGCTAGTGATCGATCTTTCAATCTCCTACATGCAACATTCACGTTCTTAAATACTGCTACTATAAGTCGGATCCTTCTATTAAGATAACTAAGAGTAGCTATATAGATACTATATCCTAAGGTCCTTATAGCTTAGGCGTTATTATTAGAGAATAGTCTCTTACTATAACTAATGTTATAAAGGGTAATGATGAGTTTAGTATCCACATATGACCTATGTAAGTAGAGTGATATTAGAAAAGCTAAACAGCTTAGGGTTAAACTTTTGAGACGTCTTTAGGAGATGCCTTCTAGAATTAAGTAAAAGTGCACTAGATTAAAGAAATTTAATGATTGGTGCTGGTGCAATGCTGCATCACTCAGCTCTTAGTAATGCACTCCTGAAATTCTTCTAAAGAACTTGCTACTTGGGCATTGAACCTGGGGTGTACCAGAATATATCTATCCATCTGCGAACATCTTGGCTTTATAATGGGCGCAAATTAAGATCCTGCATCGAACTACAAAAATAACTGTGGTATTGCATCGCAGAACCACTGGGATAGAAATATAAATCACACATCTAGGCCTCGTTGATGATCCCTAAGGACCTCATTGGCAATTCTTTAGACGGCAGCCTTGCTCTCTGTTTGTGATTGGGCCTCGCCAAACGGGCTATACCCAATAGCACGCCTACCCTCATCAGATAAATCGTCTATTGATGAACAACCATGGCATTCTGACTTATCAAGGGTGGTAAAGTCTGTGGTGAATTTACGTCTAGGAATAAATCCTTTGACCGTTCAAGTATTTGACATCACATAATAGCGCAGACGGCATGCAGAGACCTGGGGCTCTGGGATCTTGGCCTTCAATCATTTTTGCACAACATCGCAATGCCAGAATAAAACGTCGCCAGGGCTCAAATCGGGAGCGAACCAAGG
This sequence comes from Clonostachys sp. G952, assembly GCA_027569935.1. Lineage (NCBI taxonomy): Eukaryota > Fungi > Ascomycota > Sordariomycetes > Hypocreales > Bionectriaceae > Clonostachys > Clonostachys sp. G952. Next base: position 686,019 of record JAPDLB010000021.1, on the reverse strand, counting down.
CAATCTAGACTGATGTGCAGATGCAGACTGTGCTGCTGTATTTGTGCTGCCCCAATTGCTGCCTTACAGGAGACTGATGATGTCGTGTCAAGCTCCCACGCGCCTGGCCTAAGACTGACAAAGGGACGCAGCAGAGCGTACGCTTTTGATACCGTGAAATCAGGAGTAACCTTCAATAACGTGAGACAGTCTCTGGCGGCCGCGTCCCAAGTCAAGGCCTTTCTGTGGAATAGCCGAATAGCGATGGTGGCATTGTTCCTGAGTGTTACTTTGCATTCTTCTGGAAAGAGTCACCATTCTACAAAATCAATAATAGTTCAACTTTTGGAATTGCCACATGCTACTTGGATGAGGTATATTACACAGCCTCTGTTTTAGGGTTGCTACGTATTTAGACTATGATAACATACTGTTTTGCTAGAAACCTTTGTCCTCATATATTTGCGCCCACTCACCAATTTCACTTTTGGGGTCTCCCTGATCCCCATATCGACTTGTCCCCGCCTGTTCTAAATTTTCTTTGTACTTAACGTAGCTTTGCGGCTGCACCGTCCCTTGTATTCTCCTTTTCCAACGTGTAGAAAATGCAACTTGAGCACCGATATCGTCTTATTTTTAAATTATTCAGCACGCCGCTTGTTCCTTTGCCGCCATGGCTTCGATAGCACCGCTCTTGTCAATCCTGCTAATGGCCGTCCTTGGTATTGCTAAATCACCTCTCGTGTCTACTGTTGCCCGTCTGGGCCAGGTAGCATACTACCTTCATCCACTCCCTGATGCAAGCTGATCACCACCTGGCTAGTAAGCCAAATTCATGGCTAATGACTTGTTAGGAGCAGAAGGATGACTGGCCCCGGATTGAGCACGACCACACTGTCCAGGCCTGTACCGTCCTCACAATCAACGGCCAGGCTATAGAGACCGCGGGGGCTATCCAGGCTATCTTCGATGACTTCGAGATTCAAGATGACGTATGGTCTACCGAGTTCTCCCAATATGCCATCATCCAAATTGTTGGCAATGACCGTGCTGTACTCGCCAAAACCCATGAGAGCTTACGCCTACGAGGCGTCAAAGTTGTTCACTCCGCCATCCTCCCTTCCGACTCGGCCCCATTACCTCAAGGTCCTTACTTTCTCCACCATGGTCACCTCCACCAAGCGTATCGTTTGTACCCCGACCATGCCGGTGCGTTTATCGTTTCAACAGTACCTGACGGGAATGATGGGTAAGTGAAGACAATTTTCAAAGTGGACAAAATCGGCTAAATGCGGGTGCAAGTTTTCGGTCTCTCGACGCGGCTGCGTATGGTGAACAGTACCCGGACGCTCTCACAGTCGCTGTCCCTTCCCGGTTATATTACACGAAGACCGACGAGAAGCCGTTTTCTGGAATTAGGATCGCTGTCAAAGATATAATCGATCTGAAAGGACTTAAAACAGGTGCTTCTTCTCGAGCATTCACTGCGCTCTATCCGGTCAAGAAAGAAACCGCCGAAACTGTCCAGCACCTTCTGAACTTAGGGTTTGTAATTGTTGGGAAGTCGAAGAGTACCCAGTTTGCTGACTCGGAGTGGCCAACCTGTGACTACGTTGACTATCACGGCCCATTTAACCCTCGCGGGGATGGTTATCTAACACCCAGTGGTAGCAGCTCAGGTAGTGCCTCTGCCGTTGCCACATATCCCTGGCTAGATTTTGCTCTAGGAACGGACAGTGAGCCACCTCCCATTGGATAAGGCCTCGATTTAGAACGCTGCTAATTCTACACCTTCTCCCTTCCTTTCAGCTCTTGGGAGTATCAGGTCACCCGCTGCCGCACAGGGAATTTTCTCCATGCGACCTACAACCGGGGCAACAAGCTCAAATGGTCTCGTGCCTTATAGTCCGTATGTTATCCTGGATAGAGGTAATTTGTCAATACATAAGCTCGAATTGACAATTTTCAATGCAGAAAGTGGGATACAATTGGTGGATTTTCCCGCACAGCAGCGGAATATGTGACTCTCGCACAGGCTTTGTATGGGTCGAATGAAACATACCATAAAACATTCAAAGTACTGAATAGTCCCCAGTCCGTACAACCTAGCCTGCTAATTACTTCCTTTTTCTAGAATCCAACCAGACTCATTTACCTGACGGATTACTGGCCGGTTAAAGATGAGACGAGTCAGAAGCTTTTCGATGCCTTCATAAACAAAGTAGAAGACTTCTTGGGAGTCACCCGAACCAGTTTCAGTCTTGCGGACTTGTGGAACGAGAGTCGCCCGGCGGATATTGATGAAAGTATAGATCAATATCTTAATCACGCTTTCGAGTGGTCTGCCAACCGTGATCAGTGGCTGGGGCTGCTGAAACCATTTCTTCAGGACTACACGGCCAAGATGGGAAAGCCACCTGTTCTTAATCCTCAAGTACGATTCAAAGTGTATGACTTCCAAGTGCAACCTGAATCACACCCATATTGCCATGTGATTGTTAATAAATATTCAGGGGTTACACTCCGCGTATTACAGCAGAACAAGAAGAACTGGCCGATAAGCGCCTCGAATCGTATCGGAAATGGTTTTATGAGAAAGTGATGCCGCCTTCAGAGGATGGGTACTCAAGCTCCATTATGATTCTACCTTGGACCACGGGAGAGCCAGCCTATCGAGACACGTATAAAAGCGGTCCACAGAAGTTTACAGGAGAAGGCTTCTTCTTTTACAACGTGGGACCATATGCACAAAGCCCAGAGCTTATCATCCCCGGTGAGTCCGAAAGCCATTTTGAATCTTTGTTGTCTGGCGACTTACTGGTCCAAGTCGGAACTACGCCATATGTTTCCAAGTTCACTGGGAGTGTCGAACAGCTCCCAGCAGCAGCGGGTTTCATTGCCGCAAAGGGGAGTGATATCATGCTCGCTGATTTTGTCAACAAATTATTCGACTATATAGGTCATGACGTAAAACCTACTACGACCATTATAGGCCAATCTTCTGATGAGCTCTAAGTTGATGCTTTACTGTATATTGATATATTGTAGATTAGAGGAAGATCTAGGGTTGTTGACGTCGCCTGGCATGAATTAGTATGGCTCATCTTGAATGCTTCCCACCATCCACGATACATTCAATCGGAATAAACTCAGGCATAGGAGTTTTGAGGGGAAAGATTAGGTAACTTATGAGGAGCTGATATGTATAGAACATGCACCTGATTGATGATTAACATGCCTCGATTTGGGTACTTTATCGCCCCTATCTAATTGCTCGTCCGTTCTGTGTAGCGAATAGAGCCTACACTCAGGTTACACGTTAAAGAACATACAACAGATAGGTAGTGTGTCAAACCGTATCTGGCCAGTCAATACGTGTCTGATGGCCGTTGGTCGCCTCTGAGCCTGTCGGAGCATTATGTTGGAGACATGCCATACACGTGTCTCATGCAACTTATGAATCAAAACGTAACCAGGTTATTCTTCTCTCGCATCTGACCCACCCCCTCAAGAACTCTCTATTCATTGTTGAGATAGAGCAGCAACAAGAGAGGAGTCGTATTACCGACTCTCAGCCCCCCACCGTCGTAGTCTATCTGACATGTCGATTTTGGTTTATTGATGTGCATGCAGGAGGCCTTCCAAGAATCTTACAGTTACCAGCATTTTCATATCAGCCACGTATTCCTTGGGAGTATCTTGTGCCACGTTCAGAATTATGTCTGGACCTGCCAAGACGGTCATTATCTATAATTGTTGACTCTAATCGATTGTGTATCAGCAAAACCATACCCTAACCTGTCTCCTTATACACACTTGGTTTTCTGTTTACGCGCACCTCACCCAGCATCAGGCCGATAGAAAAAGACTTGGAAAATCATGCGATTCAAATTCTCCAAGTTCAAGACAGACGCAAAGCCCTGCTGTGGTATCTCAAGATGCGTGGATGTGGGAGGGGATCCAAGCAGATGAAGTGTTGGGCACAATTCATGCCTTGGAGTTGAATCCATCGACCGACACGGCCAAAGTGTCAAGCTCATCAGGATGTGATTTGATATGTAGCTACAACTGGCAGATTGGAGATGTAGAGATTATAAGTCCTGGTCAGTTACCATCAACATGAAGTCTCTTGATTTTGAACACTAACAAGGATTGACAGGATGCGTGTCGGAATGGAAGGAGATTGACCTGCCTATTGATCTTACACGGGCTAGAAGGCACCATGCCCCTTCTACCGATCAACTTCACGTGCCTCGCCATTCCTTTGAACCGCTTTTCAGAGCCGTGGAGGTGATAAATTCGGGCCTCCGATTCAACGACGTTGACATTATTTGCAATCGAAACAGCCTGAGGAACTTAATCTTATTTTCCAGCCAGAGATCTTTGCAAAACTTCCGGGTCAACCTTTTTGTGGTCAGTAATACTCTGTTCATTGAAAGATGCGAGCGTGATGCATCAATCATCATTCGAGGTTCATATGATCATGGATTTGGTCGAGCCTTTGAGAAGGCTTGCATAACTTACCCGAGGGATTGGGGGCTAGTTCTTCTCACCACTGTGTTTTGCGTTGCCCGTTGGGCGACTTGAGTTGTGTCCTCCGCTTTGAGCTCGACGCTTCTTATAATGAGACTAAAGAGCCAGGAGCTTCGGGATCAACAAATGTGCCCATAGATCTTGGTGCGCAGTCTTTGTGTTGGAAATTGGAAAGCCTGTCCACAGACTTTCCACAATCGCGAAACCCGAAAACCACGCATGTCGCTGAGTCAATGAGCCAGGCTGGGTTAAGGCATCAGATAACAGCAGCTGAAATTAAGACCGGGGTACGACTCAAACCTCCGAACCAATGCATGCAGCAGCTTTGGCTTGGAAGAACACCCTGGCTAATTCGTGGCGTCCATTCCAATGGCACATCTCACAAGGTAGCGGTCACTAATGTTGGGGACTCGTTCACTGAATGGGAGGAGGTCCACCAGACACAACTGCAAAAGTTGGTGATGACGCTCAAGCAGCTGCGCAGCATTGCTCAAGATCTTGGCGGAGGTAACTGTGTTGCCGTATTCGAAAGGTCGCTTGATTCTCAAATTCTCAAGGTATTCAAGGCAGTCGAGGAGAAGCGAGCATTGCCGGAAGAAATGATAGCGAGATTTTGGGGGCCGTAAACGAGTTAGGTCTACGAATGTTTTTTTTTTACCTCTATTATTAAAATTGTATCAGTTTTCGAATAATCAAATTAATAATCCTTTCTTCAGAGGGGCTGTTGAGAAAACATCTCGCCAGGGTTTCAGGGCTCAATCCATCATCGAAAAAGTTCCCGAAGATGTTGCCGAAGATGTATCCGAGGAGGAGTATTTATAATGTGTATAAATGGAGACATGTATCTCCATGATATTGCATCAAAGATTTTTCATTAAATTTCACTATAGATTCAAAAATCGATTCCGTTCATCATCATGTCAACAGCTAACATGGACCTTTATGTTCTTCCGGCCACCTACTACCCTCGGCGGGTACTGATATATCTCTACGAGAAGGGATTAATCAACTCGGCTCATATCAACGTTATACCTGTTGAAATTTCTCAGACAGGACAAATGGCGGCCCCAGGCAAACCACCCGGCTCTGTGCCTATATTACGCTTGCCCGACGGCACCCTCATTAAACAGTCCCTCGCAATTCTGGAGTATTTCGAGGACATCTGTGATCATCCAAAGGACCAATGGCAGAAAGATCTCTCCAAGGGAACCAACTGCAACAGTATGAGAGGCGCAACAGCGGAGGCTCGGGCCAGGATCAGAGAGATAATGGGTCTTGCCGACGAGGCCAGCAGTCAGTTTGGCTTCGCTTGCCATAAGGGTAGCAAGTTGTTCGTGCCGATAGAGGAGACAAATGCCGATGCCGGACGCCTCGCAATGGAATACTGTAGAAAGACGCTGAGCACTATCGAGAAGTACTACGAAGAGGATGATAGGTTGCAGAGCGAAGTCTTCCCAGAGATGAACATCGCTGACTGTGTGCTCTTTGCCCTTTTGGAGTTTGCAAGCGGGGTGTACGGAGTCGACTTCTTTGCCAATGGTCAACTACCCAATTTGCAACGGTTTTCCCAAATGGTTGGGAAGAGAGGGTCTGCTCGGATACCCGAGGAGGCATGGAAACAAATTGAAGGAGTCCGCATCATGGGCAGGCAGTGGTTGTTTTAAATGTATATGCCGGACGCAGAATGGCGAGGTACGACCAACGTATTTATATTCATCAGTATAGGGCTAACCTTGACTTTATATTGTGAGTATAAGTGTTCATAATTACGCTCTCGCCGTTTCAAGTTGCTTTTTTTAAAGCTTAGTATTAAGGTAATTCTAGGACTAGATAGATGAACGGAAGTTTAATTGAACCTACCTAGCTCTACCTATAAACTCGAGCTTGAAGCGATAAAAGGTGCCCCTGAGAATATAAATAGTAAAGGCACTACAACAGGATCTAGAGCTACAATATACGGAAGAGAGTTCGAGTATGAAGGTAAAAACAACAATAGAAGATGCCAGACCCGACCTCTCAACACATTGATAGTAGAGCTACAAGATAAATAGTGGGAACCTCTAAATATAACTCAGGGTAAGTCTAGAGATATATGTAAGAACTAAACAATATCTTATACTAAACCCATAGCGCGATTAATTCAACCCTTCTGTTTAACTCACCTCACGATCGTGAAGCGCCCTTGTCGAAATAAATGTCGCATATCGTTGGTCCCCTTTATCCAAGTAGGACTGCATAATTTATGCATGCTGGGGTAAGAGGGCGTCACATCTACGTTCAGCTGGCCTAATGTTGGTTTCCATTTGGGGCGGGGTTTCAGCCCAGCCTCTGCTCGTCTATCACCAGGCCCAAAACACGCTGGCGACAATCAACAAGCGTCGGGCGATCAACCCGACGCATGTCACCAAATCATGGCGCCCAAGCAGAGCTCCAAAGTGTACAGACTGAGATATCTGCCTCCCCATGTAGACCGCCTGGATACCGCCAAGATGCTGGTCGGCTGCATCCCTGGCCTTCAGTTGGAGGATATTCAAATCAGCTCCCTCGCTGTAGCCATTGGTAGTCAGTCGAGCAAAACGGCAACAGTCATGTTCAAGTCCACACCTCATATTGTAGGGCGAGAACCAAGCCAAAACCAATGGGACTTACCTGTTGCTGGGCTCCCGTCACCGATTGTGCTGGACACCCACTTCAATGGCCTCACACCACTGAATGAAGTAGATGAGAGCAGTCATACTACCGAGTTAGCATCCCGATCCCGATCTTTCTGACATGACCGCTTGGAAAACTAACCATTCATCAGCTGTGTAGTCATCTCTGGGCTGGGAAGCCACCCCATGGGATCCTGGCAGCCAAGGGGAGCAAAAGCCTTCATGTGGATTCGTGATGAGCTGCCAGACTTGCTCACTGGTGTAAGGTTTATCATTTACGGCTATGACACCAAGCTTTATCAGAGCAAATCATTCCAGGCTCTTCCCGATCTAGCGAGATCATTTATCGCTAGTCTTCAAGCTGGCGGCTGGGTGTCGAAACCGCTGCTCTTTCTTGCTCACAGTCTGGGTGGTGTTCTAATGAAGCAGTCTATTGTTGCTTTGTCCGGAAACCAGAGAGACCAAGAAATCCTGGGGGCCATGAAAGGCGGTATATTTTTCGGTGTGCCCAGTGTAGGTATGACCATGGAGGATATCTACAAGATGCTGGGCGAGCAGCCCAATACGGCACTCCTCGACTGTCTGTCAGACAGATCCGACTATGTGCCAAAGCTGGAAGAAGATTTTGAGCGTATGTCATCTTCTCAGGGCATGAGGTTGATTTGGGCATATGAAACGCACGAAACGCCGAGCCTTTCTGTAAGTACCCAGCGAAGACGCTGGAAGTTCAGATTATGACTGACTGAGCACGCAGAAATCCGGCGAGTCCTGGGCCCGGTCTTGAACTGGCGTCATTATGGTTCCGCCGTCTTCAGCCACAGGAGGACGTATCAAATCCGATATATTGCCTCCCGGCCCAATCACCTCAAACGATGAGGGCATTCTTCAAATCGACGCCGATCATTCGAACATGGTCAAATTCACCAGAGGACACGAGTTGATAAGAACTGTGGCCGGCAAATTGAACCAAATCCTGCGCAGTGATATTCAATTTGAAGACGCGAGCCAGCAAGGCGAGAGCCGCGTCACATCTAATGGCGCCCCTAAATCGACATCCGCCTTTCGTGTGCGATGCGAAGAGCTTCTTTCTGCTCTGGTTCAAATCAATCATGTCCTAACTGACGCACCAGAAACGCTTGAGTTTGCGCACGAAGTCTCGAGATTCCTCACCTTCAGTGGGAAGATAATCAAAATGGCGAATCAAATGAGCCATCAGATCTTTAGCACTCGCTCTCAGCTCCCGGGGTGGATTGATGATGCTGAGGACCTGCGATGGCTATTTGGAGAGATTTGTTCTTCTCCAATAGCACATGGTGCGAGACTTATATCGGTTTTGGCCAGCTGCACACACTCGTGCTTCAAGACGCTGAATGTACTTGAAAGCACAAGCGTGTCCACAGAGAAGAAATTCTTCGGCCGCCCACCCAATCGAGATTCCCTGAGACAGATTTTAGGGTTAAGTAACGACAAAGAGGGAGTGATACGGCAATGTTTTGAGCAATTGTCAAGAAGTAGAGCTATTGTGATCCTATCAATTGAGTTGTTGATAGCGTAAGTACATATTATTATTTTCTTTCCTGGTATTGTACTATAAGCTTGCTGATGAAAAACAGCGACTTGACGTCCGAAAATGTCCGAAAACTCAAGGATTCCCTAGAATTGACATCGGAAGAAACAAAGTGTATTGGAGCTCTCCGCATCACCGACCCGACCCGTGATCGCGAAGGCATCACGACTGACAAGGGAGAAATTGTCAAGGGGACGTGTAGGTGGATTCTATCAACAGCGCAATTCCAGTCGTGGATAGAAGATTCCGAGGTCTCCCGGACACTTTGGATATCGGCGCCCCCGGGCACGGGTAAAACTCATCTCTCCATCTTTCTGTCCAGACGCTTGCAGCGCCTGTGTGAGGTCCAAAGAGACAGCATTGCTCTCTTCTTCTTTTGCGACAACAAGGTGGAAACGCGGAATACGGGGAACAGCATACTCCGCGGACTGATATATCAGTTGATTCAGTACCACAAAGCACTGGTGAGGATCCCTCTGCAGCAGTGGAAAATGCAGTCAGATGTCTTCTCCAGCGCAGACTCGCTTCAATCTCTCTGGGGTATGTTCGAGGATATGCTAGAGCATTTACCGGATACTCAGGTCTACTGTCTGATTGATGCATTGGATGAATGTGAAAAGGAGTCAGCGCTGCTGGTATTGAAGAAGTTCAACAAGCTTATTGAAGCGAAGTCGACAATCAAGCTCATCGCAGTAAGCAGGAGACACCCGGAACATATCGCTGAATCCCTATCTTCAGCTATTCCTGTTGAGATTGATAGCGAGTTCGCGGCAAAGGACGATGTCAAACGCTACATTACGGACAGGGTGGGCCACTTGGCTCAGATCAAAGGGATTACCAACAAGCCATTACACCGTCAGATTGAGAACGTGTTCCTCACAAAAGCACAGGATACGTTTTTATGGGTCAGCTTCATGACGCATGAGCTTCTTCCGAAGACAGTGGTGCTAATAGAAGCGGCACTGGACCAGCTACCGACTGGCCTGGACGCGGTTTACGGTCGAATTCTCGCGCAAGTTGATCCCGAAAAAGCAGATACCATATCAAAACTGCTGGTCTGGGTCGTATTGGCTGCAAGGCCACTTGCAGTGTCAGAAATCTGTAGAGCGTTGTATATTCAACCCACGCCCTTCGTTGAGCGTGAACAAGTGTGTATGGATTATATAAGAGCGTGCGGACACTTACTTCAAGTCACACAGGTTGAAGCTTGTTTATTTTCGTGAGTAGTGCAACAAATTGCAAAGAAGTGAGAAGTCAGTGCTAAATTAAAGACTTAGAGGCCTTGACTGCAAGTGTGACGACGGACTGTCAGAAGAGGACGGAAAGCAGTATCAACAGCAAGTCACATTGGTTCACCAGAGCGCCAAAGATTATCTTCTGAACAACGAAGCGGATATCAAGACGAAATTTCACGTCCGTGACCTGCAAAGCATGCACGAAAAAATAGCTACCAGGTTGATGGAAGAAATAGAGAATGGATGTGTAGAGGATGCTGGGGACTATCCTCACTGGCCATTGTCTTGGAGATTGGAATGGCCGCTTGGTCTTTATGCCGTTCGGAACTGGGATTATCATTTTTTGCAGGTTTCTGACTATGAGGCATTTATGCAGTCGCACGAGGATTTCTTCAGTGAGAGATCAGCTCTTCGAGAAAAGTGGTACGTCTGCCGAGATGGTGGCCATCATGACAATGATCCATCACTGTTGGGCATCGCGTGCGAGTTCGGCTGGAAGGGTCCAACACGGCGGCTGCTGCAACTGAGGACGGAGCAGTTTGGGAGTCGCGAGGTCGAAGACTATGTTAACCAATGCTTTGGATTCGTGCGTTCGACTCCGCTGGAAGTGGCCCTTGAGATCGGCCCTCTCAGCATGGTGAAGCTCCTGCTTGAATACGGGGCAGATCCTGCCAGGAGTAAATCTAGCTTTTACCACTTCTGTACCAGGCTCGATGATCCGACTATGTTCACCCAGATAGTAGCAAGTGGAGGCGCCGGGGAATTGCTGGAAGCGGAGGGAGCAGAAGTCCTCTCTATAGCTGCTGCTCATCGCAACGCAAACATATGCCGTTTATTAATCGAAACCTATGGGGTGCCCGTGGATGTGGAAAGCGGAAGCCAGGGGGGAACAGCACTCCTTACCGCCCTCACTTTCGGAAACATGGAGCTTGCACACATGTTTGTCAACGAGTGGCACGCAAGCACCGATGACCATTTTCAACTGCTCGGAAGCATCATAGGCCAGTTTGTACTTAGTGGTTGTGTTGCTCATCCTGCTTTCCGAAACCTTCACCATATCATCATGCAGTGGGGCGTCAACATCAATGCATCGGACCCTGTCTCTGGAGAAGGTCTCGTACATCAGAGGACCAAAGGTCAAGAATACCTTGTATCGGCTTTGAGCCCAGAAGACCTTGAATTTTTTGTGCTTCTTGGGCTCGATCTGGCCGCACAAGATCACCGTGGGAACACCGTCTTGCATACAATGCATGACCTGCCAGACCGTGTGAATTTGGACAGGACAGTAGACATGGATGTACTACGGCTTCTCCTGCAATATGAGTGCCTCAATGTCGATGCCGTGAACTTCGACGGCCAGACGGCTCTGAATTTACTTGTTTCCTCCCTCTCGACCAACAAGAACGCACATGGTGAACTAGAAATCCACAGCCATGGTTCGTGGCAAATGGCCAAAAATTTGCTGGACCTGGGCGCCGACCGGAATTTGAAAAACAAGAAAGGCAAGTCTGCTTTAGACCTGGCTTACGAAGGTGTAGAAAGCGAGTGGGAAAATGACTCCAGCTCGGGCTCGACAAATCCATTGTCTCTTGCATTGACGTCGGGTGAGATGCGATACAAATGCAGGATGGAAATGCGATACAAATACAAGATGGAATTATTTGATGTTCTCTCTACCTACACAACAGTTCCTCTGCTTAGTCCCACGTCGCAAAAGGTTGAGGCTGAGACAGCGAATTTTCAGCATGAAGAAAGTAACATCCAAACATTGGACGTAGGGGCCATAAGGTCTGGCTAAGCGGTACACTATGTGAGCTCTTTCGTCCACGACCAGAGGGGAAGGTGGTTGGGTCGACCACGCAGACGGACGGTACTTGGGATTCATGGTTGGAATGTTACATCTCTGTACACTCTTGGCTTCTTTCAACGGCCATCCCCGTTTATTCTCTCACTAGAACTTTGCATGTTACCAAAATAGAATCACATAGCGCTGTCCGTTCTTGAAACTGTGTACAATAGACACTACTCTTTCTCCCTTCTAAGGTACTCCTCGTCTGTAACAGGTTCAAGCCAAGTGGTGGCTCCAATGCCGACAACAAAGTGTGTCAGGATACTGCCATCATCTGCTCCGTGCCAGTGTGTAGTGCCCGGCTCGGCCCAAATCGTGTCGCCGGCCTTGATTCGACGTGCTTCCCCTCCTTTGTCGCAGATCCATCCAGTACCAGAGACGACTTTGATCAATTGACCTCCTTCATGCGTGTGCCAATGAGACCTGGCACATGGTGTAAAGGTAACGTTGCCGACTCCGGCGTCGGTTGCCTTGTGAACGAGATCCACAAAGACTTCGCCAGTGAAAGTAGCAGTAGGCTTGGCGACACTTCCGCCCGATGGCGGAAGAAATATAGACCCGGGCATGTTGATTTAATTTGGCCGTTGGTAGGATTTGTTATCTTAAACCAACGAGGCTGGGGAGATTTTGATTGATCGAGGGACGAAATAACTCGAACAGGAGCCCCGAAGACTTGGTGGCGATCAGGAGCGTAACAACGATGTGGATATTTTGCGAGAGGAACATCAACAGGGGCAGCTAGACTTACATTGAGGGCGAGAAACGCGTTATTAATATTCGATAACTGCCGTCATCGGAGATGGCATGAGTGGATATATATTACATGACTAGAAGCGGAGAGTGAAACTTTCGATGTCTGACCACTCTAGACTGACGATTCTCGCAGCCGATGGTGTAAGTGGGCCGGATCCGATGGCGACATTTCATCTGCATATTCCTCAATCGATGCTAAAGATGACAATGTGATGAACGAGTTCAGATTAGCCTTGTTTTGACTTGGTCTCTTCAATACAAAAATTATCTGCTACATATGGCGCAGCGTTTTAGTAATCACAATACATAGCTATGCTCTTGGCCTATCCTCCCATCTTGGCCAGCTAGGCCAGGCGAGTTGGCCGCTAAACGGATCGGAAATGCCTCCAGGTTAAACCTGAATCGAGGTAACATCCGTATTAGTCGAGATTTAGTTTCTGGGCCAGAGTCATCCAAGCCTTGATACCTCTCTGCGCATGCTCCCCTGGAACGTGTTCCCCTTCCTCTGACATTGACCTCGAGAACAGTTCCATTGATACATACCCCTTATATCCCATGCCGAATATGATAGCTTTAGCGACATCCTCCGACGGGAGATACGCGCCCCGATCCGTTTCGTACATGAACAGTCGCGCGTTGCGGGACCAATTCATCCGAGGCGGGTTGCCCTCCGTATGAAAGGGATGCCCAGCCACCAGAGGGGATGACATACGCTCCGCATCCACTACCTGGATATAAAAGACTTTGGTGATATCCACCTCTTTAGCCATTCGTTCCAATGAACTAGCCAGCTCGGCGTCCGCGTTTGGTGTCTTCCCAGTGGGTGAAGCAGGATCAGCCCAAACTCGCCCCGCGATGTTGAACGTGTCTAGACAAACGCCAAAATTGGGACGATCGACACGCTTCACAACATCCCATAGCTTGTCCCATGTATCAACATGGGTGCTCCAGCATAGATTCTCGTAAGCAAACTTGACGACTGGCGTTTCTGTTGCGCCCAGGTCAGCCAGCTCCCGCAGGTCGGATGCGATCAAATCAAAATCGCCGATGAGATGGTCCGCTGGCAGGAAGTTGGCCGGGATTTGGATGATATCCGTTTTTAATATTTTGACGATCTGGAGCCAAAGCTTCATTTTTTCGATCAGGGCATCATGTTGAGCCCGGTCTTTGAGCCCCTCGTAAAAGAGAAAGGGCTGCATGCCTATTATGTCGAGGCCATTTTGCTGACAGACCTTCGAGCAATGACTGGCTGCGTCGAGAAGCTGTTTGGGGCTTGGAGAGTCGTTGTTGGATGTTTTACGGGCAACATAGTCGAGATCTTCGTAGAAGATTTCGATGCCCTTGAAGCCGGCTTTACTGGCTTCTCGCACTTTATGATCGAAATCATGAAGCCAAGCTCGACCGAGCGAAGCACTCATGATAGCTGGCTTATAACTCATTTTGAATGATGCTGTGAGGAGGAGCTATTCCTATAGTCTGTGAGATTGATGCAATGATTGGCGAGTGTAGGATTTCGACAATCACGCTGACCCGGGGTTGTTTATCCATATCCCGCTCGCCGAGGATAAGCGAACATCATGACACAGTGGGACAACACGGCAAAACTCTTTGCCAGTACATCCCCTCGATCTGCGCCATGCCCCCCACATGTAGCATTAAGATAGGCCACAGTCAAAGCCATAGAAGATGCTTCCGTGCGAGATTATTTGGCATTACTAAACCTCGGATGTTGCTTCGAGTCTGGTCAGAAATAAAGGAGCTTCCGATTTTATCTCGTTCGTAGAAACTGTAAAAATTCACTCAAAATTGCTATATAAGACGAAACGCTAGGATGATAATCTACTTGGTTCGCTAAAATCCCAAATCATAAAGATTACCCACGAATTGACCCTATTCATTTGCTTGTTTTACGCCACATGTCATGTCCTTCCCTGAACCATTTCCTTTATCCGTTGCGCTACAATCTCTCTCATTAAATGCTGAGGGGCCGTTCTGCCCGTAAAAAGCTCAAACTGGGCGATTCCCTGCTCGGGCAGGACTTCCAAGCCCTCGACGGCTATCCAGCCTTTCTTTCTGAGAGTTCGAACCTGAGAAAGGAGTGGCGTTTCACGGGGATTGTAGGCCAGCTTCAAAGGAAAGGGTAGTTAGTACAGTCTCAAGACAGAAGTACTTACGATAGAGAGCGACTTACTTCAATAACCACGCCGCCCGTGGCGCTCATGAGCCACGCCTCGGGGAGCCGGTTGTTTGGTGGTACTGGGCCGTCTTTGCTGTCCATGGGAATGCATGAAACTATAATGGTGGGCGGATTGATACCTGAAGGCATCGACTCATCTAGGGAAGGAATCGCATGCACTCGGATAGGGCCCGTCGTTGGGTTGATCGGCGTGCTCGTGCCGGAGCTCTGTGGCGATGAACTCGGGCTCTCTTGTAGTAGATTGATGTTATGTATGGAGAAGGTTCGGCCGTCAAAATGACGGACGAGCTTCTCCGCATTGGCCAGGGTCCGGTTATGGATGAGAACGGTCTGCACACCCAGCCGAATGGCGGCATATACGGCTGCTTGGGCCATACCTCCAGCACCAAGAATGAGCGCGGTTTTCCTGTTATTGGCCGCATTGATGGGTGACAAATTTCGACGGATGCAAGTATGAACGCCAATCCAGTCCGTATTGTCGCCAAACAGAGCGACTACCGGGCCAGCTCTGTTGCGTTCAATAAGAGAAGGTAGTCGTTTTGATCGAAGTGGAATAACGGTATTGACGGCCCCTATGGCCTCAGCTTCTGGGCTCACGTAGTGTAGGAGGGAGAGGATTTCTCGTTTGAAAGGTGAACTGATACTGGCGCCCCCAAAATTAGGGTCTATGCAGACTGGTTTCAAGTCATCCAAAGTCGGAGATTGATAGATCTGATATCGATGCGGCATCCTGCAGAAGTCGAAGGCAGCATTGTGCATTGGAGGCGACATGGCCAAACTAACTGCACTTCCGAAAATGCCAAACACCAATTTGTCCAGAGTGAAGGAAGAATATAGCGCATTCTGTGCATCCTGTACTGTGAGCATGGGGATGCCTGGTGGACTGGGTTGTCGAGCCTGTATCAGAGCATGAGTGACTGGAGTCAGGGTGGAGTTGGTGAAGGAGGATGCTCGGCCATAACGCCCTATATTGAGGGCAATAAGTGGCATCCGGGATAGTCCTAATCTGTCAGTTTGGAAGAGAAACCGCTGCCTTGCAGTGTTGTCTTCAAATGAGCTGGAATATTGACAGATTCGGACCAGGTCACAGCCCCATTGGTTGGCCTTCTCAAGGAGATGGAATCGAGAGGCTGAATCCCAAGCTCCAGGTTCCGGCTGAGGATCTGAAAAATGACCGATTATCTTTGTGCCTACCTTCCGCGCGATCAAGGACTGAGCAGAATCATCATCGTAGGACAGATCAATTGTGAGATAGTCCGGCGCCAGTCGAAGTCCGTGATCAAGAACCTCGCCGTAGGTTTCAATGCGCTTGGCTGGCGGTGGAACAAAAGCCCCCGGGAGATTAGCATCTGAGAAACATACGTGGAAAATGACAGGAAGCCGGACGTTTCGGCGTAGGGTGTGGTATTCCTTCGTCAGATAGGTGGCAATGGAGTTATTGAATGCCTTGCCATCGGCAAGCAGAAAGCTAAGATCGATAACCAATTCCACTGCATCGACCACAAGGTCGGTCCGACGAAGTTCGAGGGCGATGTCGGAGACAATTTGTACGGGAACGGTGAGAGCATAAGTAAAGGGCTTTGACTCAGGGGGGAGGAACGAGAGGGAGTGGCGAGCCTGCAAGACACGGGGCCGAGAAGACTGGCTTCTAATACTGTAGATCAGACGAATGAAATCCTGCTCCACGTCCTTGAGGATGAGGGAGGGGTGATGTTGATACTGCGCGCCGAGTGAGTTCATTGACTCTAGGCGTTCTGAGAGATTATAGAACTCAAAGTTGGAAAGCTGTCGGTAGCTTGGGCTCGCCAGCTCCGAGAGCTTGGTAATCTTAGCCACATCCTTTGTGCGTAGATACTGGTCTATATCCTCTGGATCACGCAAAATGTAGATGACGGGATGCCTCTTGCGGAAGTCTTTGAGAAGCTCCTGACCAGTACCCTCCGCAGACCCAGGCCCACAGACGATGATGGATCGAGTTGGATTTTCTTGAAGAAGGGTGCGCATCAGGTGCAGCTCATGCTTTCGATATGCTTCAAAGCCATGTCGCGACAGGTACAAGGCTCGTGGGAGCCCGGTTGCCTGATAAAAATGTTGATCTGCATCGACAAGTCGAAAGCCTATGCAACTTGCTGCTAAGAGGGCCAAACTAGTTTTACCTGTTCCACGAATGCCCAATATCAGAATGGATGCGTCCAGGTCCCATGCCGATGCTGTGACGGTCATTGAGAGTGATGATGCTGTCGGGACTGAGGACAGCCCTAAAGCACTTGGAACAGTAGAGTCCATTGCGGTGAGACTCCTTGCGGCATCTAGTAAGACTTGTACCGGGCTTTCATGCTTGTGTAGTGTTCCATTTTGGCATGAAGATGCATCAGAGCTGGTGCTCCTATGCACAGCCCTCGTCATGGTTTTGTTCTTGATGAGCTGGAATGCTGGAGCAAGGTTACCGGCATTGCTCCAGGTAACAAGACTGTCGATTTACTTTTGCTCCTCCCCAGTCTTTAGTAGCGTTACCAGAGAGAAAGCACGGGATTATGGAGCTGCAGACAGAGCGACATAAGATCATGAAAGTCACAAGACTTCAGCCCCAACAAGGATCGTGTGCGGAAGAGGTGGGAATGGAGGCCCCAGAATAAGTTTTAGCTTCGACTCAGGGGCAAATCAACATCTTTCTGGTGGACCCCTGGAAAGGTTTCGGATGAAAGGTTTACCGGTCTCCACAAGACTCACCGTGCTTGACTCGGAGCAGAACCCTTCTACCTGTTAAGCAATCGTCCGGCCACGCATGCTTGCTCGGATGTTTGTCAGACCATTTCTTATCTGTTCTTCTGTTTTCATTACCCCCAGATCTTCCTATTCCGGGGTCCAGTGTTCCTCTCCACTGCGCTGGTGGGTCGGATGAAAATCCTTTCCCGGCACTGTTTGTTCCCACTCCAACCACTCGCTTCTCGCTTTCT
This sequence comes from Clonostachys sp. G952, assembly GCA_027569935.1. Lineage (NCBI taxonomy): Eukaryota > Fungi > Ascomycota > Sordariomycetes > Hypocreales > Bionectriaceae > Clonostachys > Clonostachys sp. G952. The sequence continues at coordinate 668,298 of JAPDLB010000021.1, read as the reverse complement.
CCGCTCGGCTTGAGAAACATCCGTCTGTGTTTCAATGCGGTTATGACAGGCCCTGCTCCAGGCGCTGGGCCACCTCCGCCATCCGATGATATCGGAGGTGGCTCGGAGGATGAGGGCCCTGTGAAGAAGCGTCTTCGAGTATCTCGGGCTTGCGATCCATGTCGTCGTCGAAAGGAACGCTGCGATGGTTCACAGCCCACATGCCAACGATGCATCAAAGCCGGGAGGCCTTGTTCTTATATCCCTTACCGGAAGCGAGGGCTCCGTACCGGCTATGTCAGAGGCATCGAGATCCTCTTAGGGCTCCTCATTCATTCATCCCCTGGTACCGAGGAACTCATATCTGCGGTACTTCGTCACAAGGCGAACCAATCCGCGCCCTTGGGCCCTACTTCTGCCGCTCCGACTACATCGCTGCTGAAGTCATGGCGCAAGAGCACAGCGCATGAGATTCTCCAGGGAGCGCTCCTATCTTCGGACGATGATGAGGATGAAGATGTGTACCTCCAGAACCTGGATGACAAGCTCACATCTACATTCAACGCGCTGCCTCGCCAGTACCAAAATGCTAGCTCTGGGGATCTTTCGAAACCAGCTAACGTGATCAGCCATGTCCCGGAGATTATCTCACCTGTTGCTTCATTGCCATTGCCTAAACAACCACAGCCTCCTGCTTTCGGTGACCTTAACCCGAATGTCTTTTCTATACCCACATTGCCACCGAACTGGTCCCAGTTGATCGAAATATACATGACCAATACCCATTGTTGGTTACCAATAATACAAAAGTACACACTGTATCGCTCCGCAAGCTTACTATGCGGTCCGGGAGGTCAAGGTCAAGGTCCGAAGCCATCCTCAGGGGAAATTTGTTCTCTCTGGGCGGTTCTTGCCTATGGATCACATCAACTACTAGTTCTGGATCCATCCGTGACTCCTTCCGGAGCTTCATTATATGCCCTGGCCAGGCAAATGGCAAACCAGGGGCAAGTAGAACACGAAGCTGGTCATGTGCACGCCCTCTTAACATTGGCCCTGCTAGAGATAAGCCAAAAGTGTTGGATGAGTGCCTGGCTATGTGTGGGCAGAGCAGTCTACATTGCCTCTGGTCTCGGAATTGTTCCTGCCAGACAAGGACCGAGTATGGTCAGTTCGGATGATAGTCGCCAAAGACTGGCCCTTGGCTGTTTTGTGCTTGACACACTGATTGCTTCTCGGCTTGGTCTCCGTCCATACCTACAACAGAACGACTTCTTTGATCTTGGAACTCTCAGTAGCGATGGGATCGAGGAATGGGAACTCTGGCGCCCCATTACCAATATGAACATGCAGCCAGCCTCCTTCTCTCCCGGGCCAAGCCGAGTTCTTAGTACATTCAACTATTTCTGTTACATTGTTGCTATTCTTAATAGCCTATCATGTTCCTCTCATCACAAAAACAAAACAATCCGCCCACATCAATATATCAGCCGGCTTGAGGAATGGAACGATAGGAACCCTCTCCGTGACTGCCTATCCATTTTCAAAGATCCCTCTCAATTTGTATCAGAGGCACCTCATACTCTGCAGCTTAGACTTGCGGCCATGGCAGTGTATGCAATATTATCAAATCAAGATAATCGCCAGCCAGACGCCACACAGGAAACAGAGGCCTCGCCCATGGAAATCCATGATTCTCTGGCGGAGAGTCAAAGAGTCCTAAGCGACCCGGCTATGAATGCCACCGTGGTAAATTCAACACAGGTTTTCCCAATAGCCAGGATTTTTCTCGAGATGGTGCAAGCAAACACAAATCTCATTACCAGCACATTGGTTTCAGCAGCTTCATGGAATCGCCAAATACCACAGCCTTCAAAGTCTCTGCAATCTGAAACCATCCCTCCCGAGATGTTGAACGATTCTTTACCTTTGGACGAACAATTACTTGTACCCACGATAGCTATTACAGATAGCAACGTATTTGGTGGTGTCAATAATCAGGAATCTTTTTCAGCTAAAGACCAAATCCAAGCGGTCCGCTCCACACAAGCCATCGGAATGTTCCCTTCGACAAATAAAATGAGTTCACCAAATACGTCGAATGAGCCAAACAAGTCCAAGAGCCCACTAGGTTCAATCATAACGCCCCCCCTCTCCAGTCAAGCAATCGGCCAAGTCCAAGTAGGCGGGATGGGTATGGAAAATCAGCTCGCAATTTCCAATACATCGATATCCGAAACGAGCGACCAAAACGGCCTATTTAATCAACTTAGTCTATTAGACCGGGAGGATTGGTACGTACATTACAATAGCTCTTGATGGAGTTTCTTTGCATACTAACCTTCTGCCAGGCCAGTCTTCTCAGAAGACTTCATGGAACATCTTGGTCTCTCCAGAGATGGGTCATTATTGGACTATCACAATATATTTGACCCTTCGTCGCCCAAGTTTACATGAGTGCACATGTTTTTATTCTATTACATAGCGAGGGTTTGGGCATATTACGTAGCTTCTGACTGTATAATGATACTGCGTATGAATTTAACACTGAGTTTACACAGTGATTTGTCTGTAGCCAGATTGGGTGATTTTACAGTCTTAAAGTATAAAAAATACCTAAAAATCTTGATACAATAATACTGTAATGGTTTCCAGGGTTCCTTCAGTCCTCAAGGGGAGAGTAATCATCTATTTAGTTCAGAGCCTTCTTCTTTAGCTTCATATGTTGAGCAGCGAACTCCAACGCAGCAGTGTATCCATATGTGCCCATGCCACAAATCACGGCAACAGCCTTATCCTGGAAGTAGCTGTGGTGTCGCCATGCCTCTCGAGTGTGTACATTTGTCACATGTAGCTCCACGAAGGGAATGTCGACTCCGAGAAGAGCATCACGGATTGCAACGCTCGTGTGGGTAAAAGCAGCAGGATTGATGACGATGGCGTCCACGCCCTGCGTGCGGGCTTCCTGTATGCGGTCGACGATGGCCCCTTCCCAGTTTGATTGGAATGTTTGCAGTTTAACACCGAGCCCGGCTGCCTGCTTTTGAGCGAGGTCGATGACGTCTTGGAGGGTGGTGCTACCATATAGTTCTGGCTCGCGAGTACCCAGCAAGTTGAGGTTGGGGCCGTTGATGAGTAGGATACTGCGGCCCTCTTGGGGCTCAGAAAGTGACGTTGATTGGGCCATTGTTGGTGAGAATTTGAATGACACTTGGAAGGGACAGTGGAAATTGTGATGTAAGACTATGATATTGGAAAAGCACCGTGAAGAAGGTCAAGTGGTCTTTATGACGTTGGAACATACCGAATTTACTATGCCAATTCTCTTGATTCTACCCTTCTACAGTGCTATTGCGGGGTATGCACTAATCAAGACGCCATCGGGACCCTGAAGCAGAGGGATTTCCTCACCAGGATAAGAACTTAGCCGGTAGGTGCCACATCAACATCCGAGTCGACATTCTTCGAATATCACCTATTCTGTCTTTGTGAATTGTTTGGGAGAGAGAGCTCACATAGTAATTAATTCCTTCATACTAAGGAAGCTTCGTTTTCAGAATTCCGTATTGATGATTAACGGATTGGCAGCACGAGCACTTCGGAGCGGTTTAGCGTGTTATACGGAGGTCAACATGCCATGGTGATCAGGTCAAATGGTCAAGACGCGCGGGGACCAGTGCAAGTGCAGTGTGATTTTTCTAGTGCATCAGAATTAAATTTGGCAAAGTAACTTGATTACTTGTCGATAATTAACAGCTACCTGCAACTCGCCAGATGAAACGACCTACCTCTGGATGGAGGGCATTGAGGTCTAGGGTAGCTTGGAATACTGGCATCAGACAAGAAAAGAGCCATTTTTAGAGAACCACGATGAAGAAACATGCGCAGAAACTTGAGAGAAATCCTAGTATCACAAATATTCACTACTTTCAATGATTCGAGAATTATTCTTATCTCATATTCTTAAGGAGGATAAACTTGGCTTCCCTGGGATATCTCCCCCGAAGAGAAGAGGGAACACCAAAACAAGGGTTAGGGTTGTTATGTCAGCCCGGGTCTAGGGCACCTCTGACGTCACTAAATAATGAATCGTCCTTCATCAACACAAGCGTTGTTGAAGATTCGAACCAGCCTTGCGCTTTGGCTGTTGAAAACGCGACGAGAGTTTAAACCGATCGCTAAGACATATATTCAATCGTAATATATCTGGGAACCATGCGTCCTCTGGGCCTGAACTCCAGCTGGCTCAATCCCTCGGCGCTCTTTGGACCTCCATCGCGGATGCCGCGGATTCTGCGCGGTAAAGTACCGACGAAGCCGCGACCATTCAACGGCTCCACGCCTAAATTGAACCTAAGGATAGGCGTGCCATGGTGCCGAGAAGGCTCCTTGCGGGCAAACTCAACCGTATCTACCCCAGGGCCACATGACGAGGCCCGGACGCCGAAAGATCTGTACGAATTGTCACTTGGGCTTTCGCGGAGTCGAATAAACGGGAACACAGAGATACAATGTACAGTATACGACGCGAAGGGCGAGGAAACTCTGGCACAGAAAATGACAAAGTACGACATCGTCAAGAGCTTTGGGTTCAGTGGTCGGGATCTGCGAACTTTCGATCTCCCTTCTGGTGGATTTCCTCATATTTTGATCCGCGAACAGACGATCCTCATACATATTTTCGATCTCAGGTTATTGATACAAGCCGATCGTGTCTTTCTCATCAATATTGAAGAAACCATTGGCAGCGAAACCGACAATGCATGTCGAGTGTTCCGCCATGACCTCAAAAGTAAATTGCTCGGAAGTCGTGGATCGGGCGTATCCATTCGATTACCTTATGAGCTTCGAGTGGTAGAGGCAGCATTGGCATCTGTAACAGCGACACTCGAGGCCGAATACTTGCTAGTCAAGAAGAAGGTGTCTGAGACCCTGGCTTCCCTTGAGAAGGAGGAGCATCCTCTGAATTCCGAGCTCAAAACTCTCCTCGACTTGGTGCGGAATCTCGTAGGCATCGAGAAACGTGGAAAGCAAGTGAGAGAAGTCATTCAAGAGGTTTTGAATGAAGATCAGGATATGGCCGACATGCACCTCAGCGATAAGAAAAACGGACTTCCTCACACAGCAGCTGATCATCAAGACGTTGAATATCTGTTCGAGGCATACTACAAGGCTAGCGATAGCGTAGTTCAGGAAGCAGCGAGTTTGATCAGATATATTCGGCAGACAGAAGAGACGATCCAGTCAATTTTAAACGTCCGCCGGAACCAGATCATGGTCCTAGAGGCCAAGATTGAGATTGTCATGGTTGGACTCGCGACTGCCACGCTCGTGGCAGGATATTACGGCATGAATGTGGTAAACTATCTGGAGGAAAGCGCGTGGGCATTTGGGCTGCTCTGCTCATCATCCATTATTGGAACAGGGCTTATCTGGCGATATGGGATGAAGCAACTACGTCTCATTCAAAGAGTCAAGTCTGCAAATGCCCCTTTATCTCGGTCAACTTCTCGTTCTTATTCAAAGTAGTCCAGAATCTGAACAGGACTTAATCTAGCTACTTTCCATAGTTCAACACAAGATCGAAAATGTCAAAGTTTCTCCAGGTTCTCTTCTCAGTCCCGGCCTCATCCGACCAAGTGCTGGGGTGGGACATGAGAAGCGGCACTTTTTGCTCTGAAAGCCCGCCGTGAGATCGTAGTCTATGACCCTTCAAAACCGTAAGATCGTGTTCTTTGGCCTTGGCACCGATGACAGCATTCTTGGAGGATATTGCAACAAAGTCGCCCTCTCGGTCAATTGGTGTCTCGCAATTTTGTGCTGCCTCATCTTTTAGCATCGCAACCTCGACCTGTGGGAAGGTCTGGCAGTGCTTCGCCATCTCAGGAATGAGCTGGGCGGCGTTTTCACTCACGTGCACACGGACAAAGGACCCGAGTGCTCCATGGTGCTTGACGAAGGGATCAGTGATGGGGCATATGACACGTGCACAGCCTTCTCCGAATTTACTCTCCAGCTCATCTTGCAAGAACAAGACATTTGGCTCACCCGCAGCGTCGGACTTGTCACTCATGCCGTGGTCGCCCGTCACTGCAACGATGGCACCGAGGTCCACAAGCGACTTGAGGCGACTATCAATCTCCGAGAGGAACTCGTTGGCCTGCGGCTCTCCGGGGGCGTACTTGTGCTGGATGTAATCTGACAGAGTGAGGTAGAATACATCTGCACGGTCTTCTTTGAGGAGCTTGATCCCGGCGTCGAGGACGAACAGTGAAAGATCGCCAGAGTACTGGCTTGGGCGAGTGCTTCTCCCGAGCCATTCTAGCACATTATCGTCTGCAAACTCAGCCGAGTAGCAGATATTTTGCTTCCCTTGCAGACCATGTTGCAAGATTCTTCGAAGTTTATCTTTGGCAGTAATAGCTGCGATTCGCACGCCGCGATGAGCCAGTTCCGCCAAAATGGTTGATCCCCGAAGGAGTGAGTCGTCGACAATCATTGTTTCCTTTCCGGTATCACGGTCCAGAAAGTAATTCCCTGCGATTCCGTGAACAGAAGTCGGAACGCCGGTGATGATTGAAACATTGTTGGGGTTCGTAAAGGAGGGCATGGCGACATTAGCCGTACGATGAAACCCTGAAAGAGTAAACTCTTTCATTGTGGGCAAGATCCCATTATCGATACCATGCTGGAGATATTCTGGGTCGAAGCCATCAACGCAAACAATGACTACTGGGCGCTTAGGAAGGCTGTAGCTTCTCCCGTGCAAGCTTACTTGGGCTAGAGGATCTGCTTTGATCTGTTAGATGACAATTTCCCCAAAGATATTATTCTGAGATTGAAGGAAGATTTCTATCACATACTCTCGGCCTCGCTATGAGACTTGGTACCTGTCATGATGTTCGCTGTAAAGGCGTATCTTTACAAAGCCCGGCAATACAGGATGTAGGTTTGATCTAGCTCGTATCTTTGTTATTGTGATGGTTGAAGAGAACGATTTGGTCTCATAGTAGCGGTGCATCTCGACATTATATAGCAAACATCCAAGGCGGTAACAAATGTCCGGGACGAAGCCCGGCATGCAAAACTGATGACCCACTTGAGCCTCCATACATTTCTCGGGGCGAAGCCCGCACTTTGTGTACATTCTTGTGCGGGGAAACAGACAAAAGCAGCTAAATATTCGGCCGGCACCGGTCTTTCGCCGTACTCTGATCTAGATCTACTCATATTTCATCACAGAGCCAACGAACTCGCCGATACGACGATATGACCTCAGAAGAGCCGGTACGCGCTCTGCGCGACATATTCGGGGACTCTAAACCCCCGGAGATAACTCGTAAGATCACCGCATGTGTGGCATGCCGCAAGCAAAAGGTAGGTCGTGTGTTCGCTCCAGCACCGGAAATGAAGAAGGCGCTCACCCATGGCGTAGATCAAATGCCAGATGGGCGGTTCTAAACCGCCATGTGTGCGCTGCAAAAGAAGGGGACTCTCCTGTGTGGTTAATCAGAGCTTGCAAATGCTGCTTGAAAGCGACGTTCGGTACGTATTCTCAACCGCCGTGTTTATATCCGGCTAACAATAAATGCTAAAACAGCTGGAGGGATTTGGCAGAGAGGAAGTTTAAGAGTCTCGAGCGCGCAGTGCAGCAGCTCGCTGACAAGTCGCTGTCGGTTGAGGATGCCCGGGCACTCAAGATATCACTGCAGGATGAGGAGTCTCGAGACACAGCGGTTTTGAATAATACTCCAGGATCAAGAAAGGTCCCCTCGCATGGCCAGGCTACATCGGAGCCATCAACTATCACTATGAGCCAATCAGCTGATGATTGCGAAGTGGTTATGGATTTGGCTTCTGGTGCCAGTTCCATCCCGGGGTTTCACATCTCGCCAACTCCTGGAAACCAGACGGCAGATATTAATGGCGACTTGATTTCTAATGGAACAATCACTGCAGCCAATGCAGAAAGATATTTCAAAACCTACCAGAACCGCCTCGACCATTTCCCATATCGCATACTTGGGAATCACAGCAGCGCAACGCTGGATACCGTTCGCAAAGCAACCCCTCTCCTTACTGCTGCTGTCTGCACGGTCGGTGCACTTCATCTTGCATCCAGAGATTTTGAAGCATGCTACAAGGAGTTTATAACCTTATCCGCTACCCGAAGCTTTTCTAAATCCTGCACGGTCGACGATGTTCGAGCACTCTGCATCGGGGCCTTCTGGCTCAGCGGCCATTCATGGACACTGGTAGCATCAGCCGTTCGGATTGCTACTGAGTTGCATCTCCATAGGAGTATATCCAAAGCCCTGCAAGGCGACCGAATGCATTACTACCGCACGCGTCTATATCTGTTGGTATATGCATGTGATCATCACTTTTCAGTGGCCTTTGGCCGCCCGCCAATGACAAGAGAATGCGAGACGATTCGCAATGTCAGGAAGTTCCTTGATTGCCCTTACGCTACTCCTGATGATGCTCGGTTGGTAAGTCAAGTACTGCGATGGAGTCTCTGCTCCCAGATATACGACTCTTTTGGCGCTGAGGTCGAGAAACCATTGTCAAGTTCTCAGATCAAAGACTTGCAAAAGTATAGCATCGCTCTGGATAGCCTCCGAATGGAGTGGGCTGATAGCTTTAGTCCAAATATCCATATCGGGGATTATCCGCGAAAGGGCGTCACACTGCAATACCACTTTGCTAAGCTCTATCTCTGCTCGCACGCTTTCCGATGCACTGGGCCAGCCGGAGGTTTTATTGAACCGCTGACAGAGTTGGATGAAGTCGCAAACATGGCCATTGTGTCGGCTCTCGCCATCTTGAAAGCGGTGGTTTACGACACGGAAATTCAGTCTTTTCTTGACGGCCTCCCGATTTACTTTGACACTATGATTGCATTCGCGTTCGTGTTTCTCATCAAAGTCTTCTCAAATAACTACTTCGTGTCGGTTCGGCCGGACAGAACTGAAGTCTATAAGCTCCTTGAGTCTCTGCTCGCCACATTGAAAAGGGTGACGTCCACAATGCACCCTCAGCATTTACTTGTCAAGATTTGCAAGGGAATCGAGATGCTACTTCAGCGGTCGTACTCAGGAAGTGCCTTAGGCCTAGGTGTCTCTCCTGGCGGAAGCCCGGAGGCGGGTGATTCTAGCAGCGGACATACACAAAATCTCGAGTGGGATGCAAGTCACGATCTTGAGCTATTTTCTCTGAGCGAATATGATTTTTTGAATCAGGATATTGTGGCGGACTTTCCTTTTACCATCGATACAGAGCCAGATCTGTAGCTTCACCCATATCATCAGACTTACATACACGCCTCATTTTCCTTGTCCTAGTACCTATCACTACAATCTGCCTAAGACAATTGAGACTATCAGATATTAGACTACATTCGACTGATCGTAGATTGTAGACTTACATACAGTTTATTGGCTTAATGATAGAAAACAGATGGGCTTGCTTTGGTGATTGATCATGACTCCGACTCTCGGAGCATACGTAGTCCCCCGCACTCAGCTTCTGTGACTATTCGGTGTAATACCATGTGATATGACGAAAGAGTCCAAGCCAAGACGAGAGAGCACGGATGCCCTTGGCCCGGCATCAAGTTTGAATTCAATTTTCATTAAATTGCCTCGGCCGAGAGGGCCGATACTCAGATTATTCCAAAAGAAGGAGCGGGGAAACAGGCCGGCACGGTGAATAAATTGCTTCCCGAGGATATCTGAATACCTACTGAGCTTCTGCCAGTAGTATAAAGCCGACGCTATCCCTCCTCATCCCTCTGGTATGCTATCCTAACAAGCCTACAAGCCTATAAAATAGTCGTACCTAGGAAACATGGACAACGAGCCCCAAGCAGTTCAAGTCAGCACCACCGAAGACGGTCTGACAACAATCACCGTCAATCGACACCACCGAAGGAATGCTATTGACGGTCCGACGGCCGCGAAGCTAACAAAAGCCTTCCTCGCCTTCGAGGAGGACCCGACGCAGAAAGTATGTGTCCTCAACGGGGCCAACGGGAACTTCTGCGCTGGCTTTGACCTACATGAGGTCGCCAAGTTCGACCCCTCCGCCGGCGACAGCTACAAGGGCCCAATTGTCGATCCTGCTCATCGTGTGCGGGGACGCAATCAGGGTCCGATCGGGCCATCCCGCATGCAGATAAAGAAGCCCGTGATTGCCGCTGTAGCCGGTTATGCCGTGGCTGGAGGGCTTGAGCTCTCCCTGATTGCTGATATGCGCGTCGCTGAGGAGGATGCCGTGTTCGGCGTGTTCTGCAGACGCTTTGGCGTCCCTCTGATTGATGGAGGCACCGTCCGGCTTCAGGCAATTATCGGCCTGGGGCGGGCTATGGATATGATACTTACGGGGAGAGGCGTCCCTGCGCAGGAGGCTCTGCAGATGGGCCTTGCAAATAGGGTGGTTCCCAGGGGCGAGAGTCTCGCTGAGGCGACCAAGATTGCGCGCCAGCTTCTGAAGTTTCCTCAAGAGTGTATGAATGTTGACCGGTCTAGCTGTTACTACTCAGTGTACAACGCTACCTCGTTTGAGGATGCACTACGAAACGAGTTTGATAATGGGGTCAAGGTGGTTTCGACGGAGAGTGTGAAGGGTGCAGCTCGGTTTTCCGGAGGAGCCGGACGGCATGGGAGCTTTGAAGAATCGAAGATTTGAGTATCGCCTCCATCGGGTCTCTGTCTTCAAACATTTGTACTATACTCTACTCATCTCACTTCTCAAAATGTATCGGAGACGTTAATGCCTTGATTGAGTCTCCAGCTATACGCGGTCCTGTCTCATCAAAAGTGAACCTTCAGTTTGCCTGTCGCGTATTCCCCGTGTTCAACCTCAGGACTAACATTAGGATTCTCCAAAGAGCTGTCGTCAATGTCCTCCTTTCTCTTCGACCAAACCGCTTGCCACCTTCCTTTAAGCTGTATTGATACTTCCCCAGTTAAATCACTGGGTGGCACAACCTGCTCTCGTAATTGAACAGGATTCTGTTGGCTCTCACCAGGCTCGAGAGTGACGAGCTGGTCCCGTGTAGGAGGCCACACCCTACGCACGGCTATCTTGGGTAGGTCCAGAGGCGCATCTGCTCCAGCTGGCGTTATTTGTAGTTTCCCCAACGCCAGAACAAGCGGATCAAGTGGCGCCTCGTATTTCAAGATTGAGACGGGAAATGCGTTATCGTTGGTGACCGTAGCCACAATCTCGGGGGGCGACGAGCCAGGCGTATGGCTGATGGACAGCTTCAGGCCCGCGATGGTCGTCATGCTGGGTTCGTGATTGCCAAGGTCGAACTGCGGCAGATTCCAAGCCGTGTTGTACAGAAAGAAGAGGGCGAGCGCGACTAGAATCCCGCCGAGGATGCGAGATGCTGAACAAGTTTGCGAATGTACCATGGGGATTCTCTTTCGTTGGCGAAAAGTATGCGTGATTGATGTCGTATGAGGATGGCTGAGACAAATGGTGCGGGGGACAGCGAGATTGATGATGATATGGCCGGGTTTTAGTTGGCATGGAATCAAGTGGTGGAAGAATGAAATCCCACTTATGTTACGGGCTACCTGCCAAGCAGAAACAGGCAGCTGCATCATGACACAGCAGTCAAGTCACTGCGACATTGCGGTGGAGTCTGGAACGTCGCTCGAGTTTCACCATCAACCTTCTTGGCATCGAACGAATGACGCAAAATCGCATCGGGCCTGACCATTTGTGTTTCATCTGGGTTTTGCTGCCCCCTGCTCCATTCTCGCCGTTTCCATTAGTGACAATTGGTTACTCGATCTTTACAGATGCTCGGAATCGATCATTCCGGTGGTCTAGGTTCCTGTTTTGGAGACGCTACAACCCTAATCATACAGATGAAAGAGATCCGCAGCTTGAAAGCCTTGGTTTTTAGTATCCAATCTACGGCAATCTTATGGATCATACGAATCTTTTAAACTTATTCAAGAAGGCCAATGTCGAGCTCTGGGTCCCATAGCCAGCCATGGTCCTGGCCTATCATTGCAGGTCCATCATTTCCAGAATTGCTGGGGAAAAGATCTTCATCTGCCGAAGTAAGAAAGGTTGGATATAAGAAAGCTGAAGCGCCATTACAGAGTGAGTCAAACCGTCTTGATGTAAGGTTAGAAGATTCAAAGGCCATACCTTGTTCAACAGCGAGCATAGCTTCGGATATTGGAGATTGTGGGGCCGGCTGGCAAAATTCATACGGGATAGACTGTGTCGACGTGTCGCGCTGGAAACCAGTGATCATCTCAGAAGTCTGATCTGCGGTAGGCAAATGACTTGATTGAACGCCGGATTCGATGGCTTGATCATTGTTTCCAGTTGATTTGCCGAGGCCCGTGGGTAGATTACCTCCATCCTGGCATTCTTGAACGCCCTCATGCTCATCCTCTCTGTAGCCTTGTGTGCTGAAATCGAGCATCGAATGAGTTTCTTTATTCATGACGAGCAGGAAAAGTTTCCTTAGAATTTGAAGTCCTTGATCTGCCACAATGGAGTCAGGCTTTAAAGAGACCTGCATTTCCATTATCCGACGAATACCCAGCTTAGCCTCGAAGGATTCCTGGCTGAGAGGATTCAAACTTGTCATGATGCCAAGTGTAACACCAGCAGTGAGAAGATGCAAAGCAATGAAGTTTAGGGCATAAGTAGCGGAGGCGTCTCTGAAGATGCGCCTATGTCCTGCCCAGGATATCTGAAGAGCTGCATCGTGGCACGTCCGGCTGTAGGCCGATAAGCTTTCGGAGAGTGATAATACTGTTGAGTTCGTAGTTGATGAGGGAAATTCCGTTTTCTGGCCGTCTTTCCGTAGAAGAAGCGGCCGGTTAATTAGTATCCTGGCGTTTTCAAAAGCTAGCTTCAATGCAAGAGCTTGTAGCTTGAATAACTTCTCATCAAATGAGACATGACTTGGTGTATGATTGGCTAGATCTCCTCTAGCTTCTGATGCTGGTAGACCTGATAGCCTACCCATCTTGAGCTTGGAAGGGAGGTCATCGTACCATTCAACTAGCTCTGTGTTTAGAGTCTTGATTTTGTCAGCAATGAACTGGAGTCTCCTAGGCTTCTCGTTTTGAGCATTGTTGATCTCAAATCTGTGCTGTTTCTGTCGAGATCTATAAAGGTCTTCTAGTGCAGACTTTATAATCTTCGACAAAGCAGACATAGAACACTTGTAAACTAAGAGGGTTGGCTGCCGAGAAGATGATGGCTGTCCATCTGCCGCAATAGACCATTGGTCACTTGGATCCAGAGGCTCGGTATTGCAATCGCTATCGGACATGCTGAGTGGAAAGCCGTAGACCATAGAGCAGTAGGTCTCGATCTCATGTACAGCCCACCAGCAGCGCTTCCTCACTTCGGTCTCATGCTGAGACACCATGCCAGGCACAGGCCGTCGATGCAATTCAAGTGCTTGGGCGAGTCTGAGGGCACAGCCACAAAGGGGCCAAGCGAGTTCTGGCTCGCCATGGTAGAGGTAATAGCTACCCAAGAGAACACATAGCTGAACAGCTTCCAGAGACCCAAGGGCAAGAATATCAAGAAGCCTTAGTCTCAAAACGTTCAAAATCGATTCTCTTAGAGACTCTACATTCACGGCGTGCTTGGACAATTGCTCTCGTTGTGCGGTACTGGTGTACCGAAGACTCAAGGCGCATACAGCAAGAAGCACACTAATGTACCCTGCCGTGGACTCATCCTGTCGACCAGTAGCTGGAGCAGTAGAACCAGCGTCCGAATAGAGAGAATTGAGAGCATGTCTGAATTTATGCTGGTGGAAGAGCAACATGTACCAGTGAATCTTGACAAAATAGTTGTCCACGAGCAAGTAAATAATCTCGCGGTTGGGAAGGAGCTGGGATAGTTCTCGTATAGCCGACTGCGAAATTTTTGGACGCCCATTCCGGGCAACGCTCGCCGTAGGGCGTTTCCACGTCTCTGGATTAGCATTAGAATATGAGCTTTTCGAAGGTTGACTGTAGCATAGTGCTGATTTTTCTGTCACCTCAGGTGACACATGGTCATGCTGTTGGAAAGCCTGTGAAGAAGGATGTCAGTAGGACTTGAAAAGACCAGCTCTTCTTACCAACCCATCTTACCTCTTCGACAAGCATGATAGTGGAGCTTGAATTGCCTAATGTATACTGATCCGAGGGATCAAGATCCCTGATATCATGCGGAGCCGATACAGTACCGCCGGTCGCCAAGGTAGTCTCTTCCGTAGGTGGCTCGTCCGTCCGCTGGACCTGGATTGTATCGCGCCTCGATTTCTTCTCCCGGCCTTCAGTTTTAGCTCCTCGCCTCAGTCGGCGAGAGTACTCAGTTGGTGTATATTCCGCCCATGATCGGGATTGAGGAGCAATGCACTCGACCCCGGCCCGAGTGCATAGCAGGCATGGTCTTTCGATATCGCACTGGATCTCAACAATCAGCACTCACTCTCGCCGCGGACCTCAACCTTCAACCTGCCTTCAACTTCTGTCTCCGACATCTAGCGCACGCGTTATTAACCTTCCTCGGAGGCATGGCATGTCAGTAAGACGTAACTGTTTCCAATGATTAAACTCAACAAGTGTTGTTTTGTGGTGGAGGAAATGCCGGATTGGAGGTTAATTTGCAATTTTTGCCACCGGGAGGCTTTTCCTAAACTGGAAATCCATTCCGAAGTCGAGAAGAACCCGGCGGAAGTAGAAGTCAGTCAACAAGGTTGGACGATTAGACTAATAAATCAGGCGAGCAAGTTGCGAGCCTGTTGTAATAGTACGTCCGGGAAATTGATTAGCTGTGCTTCGTCTAAGCGATCTTGATGTGAAGCTTCCACCGGAGGCTGACGAACCGGTGCACACATTCTCGTGCAGCATTAAGCCGAGCCGGGTACATAAAGATTCATTCTTCTCGCAATGGAGTAAGATACGACGTCAACCTTGTTCCAAACTTACTGCATCTACCTCAATAACTGAGACTGCTCTTATTCCAATTTGAACCACGCCTCGCAGAGAAAGGCCCAACACGCGATGGCTGCTACCAACAACACAATCCAAGTAACACTTGGCCAGATCGCCAAAATGATCGATCATTCACTGCTTCACCCTACCATGACCGACGAGGATATTCTGGAAGGCCTCCGCATCTCTAAGCAATATAATGTCGCTACCGCCTGCATTAAACCTTATTCAATTCCACTGGCCAAGAAAGAGCTGGAGGGAACCGATGTTCTTATTTGTCCTGTGATTGGCTTTCCCCATGGAAATAGCACTACAAAAGTCAAGGTCTATGAAGCGAATGCAGCTGCCGCTGCGGGGGGCAAAGAAGTCGATATGGTCATCAACATTGGCAAAGCATTGGGCGGAGACTGGGATTACGTTTCTGAGGAAATTCGCCAAGTCAACGTGGCTGTGACCAAGCAAGGGGCTATTCTCAAAGTCATTTTCGAGAATGATTATCTGCAGGAAGAACACATTGCCAAGCTATGCGCGATATGCTCAGATATCGGCGTGGCGTTTGTCAAGACATCTACCGGGTATGGGTTCGTCAAGGGCTCAGATGGCAAATACTCCTACAAGGGCGCTACAGTGCCGCATCTGAAGCTCATGAGGGAGAAATCTAGCCCGGGAGTTCAAATCAAGGCCGCGGGGGGTGTTCGTACGTTGGATGATCTTCTACATGTCATGTCGCTAGGTGTTACCCGGATCGGCGCGACCGCGACTGTTGCCATTATGGAGGAGGCTGTGAAGAGAGGCATTACGGATGAGCCTACGACCGTGCAGTTCAAGCCCATTGCTGAAGCAAGTTCTGGTGGTTACTAAATACACGGTGCCCTGTATTGAACGAAAGTTTACATTATATATGCAACCTACGTTCTTTCACAGTGATTTATTTCGCCCATTATACCTTCTAACCGCAACATGTAAGCGTATCTTACAAAATTTGATTGATATTGAAGCTCGCTGGGTCTGTTTTGAAACATCGTTCCCGAGCCCCCTGCTAGAGGCATCCATCACAAAAAGCGGGCAAGGTGAGAATTCAGCCCCTAGTTCTTACGGGCGTTATACTGGTCAGCTCCATGTAAAACGGCCTTCTAATGCAGCAAGCTATCCACTGAAGAGTAGTGGATGGCTTGAGAGCTGGCATGGTGCTGATGATACCTTGCCCCATGTTAATTATACGTCTATACCGCTGATTATCACTAGGTGGGCTTTTCCTTTGAAACAGGATACTCAGCTCCCTCATAGGTTCATATGACTTTGCAGGTGAATGACCACCAGTAGAGAGGTCGTCTCGTTGTATCGAGGCTGATTGGCCGGCGAATGATCACAAAATGCATGGCGTATCGTACGAATCTGGGAAGATGCACCGGGCGCCTCCAAGTCATCGTTAATTGGGTCATTTCTGAAATGCCAGCGCCTTAATAATAAAGCTGTTGGTCGGCCGCACACGTTTTTCTCGAGGGAAAAATGCCCAACCTGCTTCAATCACCTTTCCCCTCTCCTTTTATCGTACGCATGTCCTGATCGCCCCATTCCATCAGCATGCCCGGTATACCTAGAAAACCTTACTGCCAGCCGTGTAAGCGCAGGAGGGTAAAGGTATGGACGTGATTTCTTCATTGGTATGCCCACAGACGTTGATCAAATACAGTGCGATGAGAAGTGGCCAACATGCTCAGCGTGTGCGCGAGCAAGCATCGTATGCCCAGGACCATCTGGAATGAAATTCGTGCTCAACAACAATCACAAAGCCGGAACCGAGGAGGCATTTGTATATTCCTCTAAACCTAATAAGCGCGCGAACGGGTCGTCGGCGTCCACCGGCAGCCTGGTGTTAGCAGAACGGCCTGCCCCAACTACTGTCCAGACTACGCGCTATAACTCTCAGTTCCGATCATACCGTCTTTTAAATGCCTTGGATTCCCGTTTTCCTATGAGCTCATCCGACCATGTATCGGCGCGTTTAGTTGCCTTAATGGAGGCAGCGCCCGAGCTGCTGCAGGGGTCGATTTTTTATGCTCTCCGAGAGCTTCCCCGTCGCCTACACCTGAGCGAATGCCTCCGAGACAGCGTCGGATATTGGTGTAGCTCTTGGATTGACTGCCTTCAGGGTCTCCCAGAGCCAAGCAACATGTCCCTGAATAGCCACGGAAAGGCGATCCGGAGTCTCTTGCGAGCTATACAAGGTTCTCAGACACCGAGCGTCGAGACTGTGGCAGCAGCGACAGTTCTGGCTAGAACGGGACGTACATTTATTACTGATAATTCCGAGACGGGAGCCAGGTCGATGGGGCAGGCAATGGGAATTGCGACATTAGTAAGGCTCAAGGGCTTCCCGAACATAGATGATCCCTTTGATCTTTTAATGGCATATGAACAATTCTTCATCATTGTAAGTTGAAACTACCATTACCCGCCCTGAAGTGACGTGGAGGAGAAGACAGTTGAGCGCATCGACTGACTGCAGTTATATTTCAAGGAATTGATCGCCGGCTGGAGCGATTCTAACGCGGGTGACTTTGCTAGTACAACCCCCTGGCAGGAAGTTAGGGAAAAAGTTACCGAGAAGGTTGTTTTGTACCAAGGTGGTCAAGAAATTGATGTCTATCTTCAGAAGCGTGCCCTGCATTACGGGAATACTGTAAGAGACATGAAATTGTGCCACGAAGACCCCGATTCCTTCTACGATACGGCCAAAAGGGTAGAACTAGAGATGCGGGAGCTTCTACTCACGATGGAGGGTCTTTTCGCTAGCCACTGGGCCTATGCGGAAAAGGGGTCGGGGAGCATTACAGAAACTCTGGATCCTGACTTCTTCTTGGGAAGGAAATATGTTCTCCAAAGTCACAAGACGTATGCGATTCTGTGTGACGCTCTTCAGGTGCCGCTCGCACCAAGCCTGATTATATCTCGTATAAGAAAGCTCTATAATCAGCCGGCTGACATGGCCATCCAGAAAAAGTATCGAGAGTACTGCGAACGGCTATGGATGTTTATTCCTCATTTAAGAAGTCAAGATCCCCTGGCTATTGTCGATGATCTTTTCATGTTTTTCTTTACAGTCGAAGCTGCGAACGAGCAAGAAACGCGACATGTCCTGGAATTCATCTTGCAGATGGATGTGATGAAAGATTTTGCGGACGACTACGATGCCCTGCTAGAGGAAGCTAAAGTCAAAGTCGAGCGCTTTATAGGTGCTCCATCTAAAATCAAAACAGAAAAATCACAAGTAGTTACCGAAATTCTCGGAGGATAGTTTGAACACACTAGGTAGTTGGTAACAAGTTCTTTTTACAATATAAAGCCGCAGGCCAACCTTGTCTCCAACGAAATTCACACTGCCGCTCATTCTCATTTTTACCGAAGTACATCCATGCTCTAATATAAGATTTCCAGAGTCTCAATTAGATTCTGTTTACCAGGATGCCCTCTTCTGTTGTACAAACGTGGAGAAGTCTTTCTATTGAAGCTATCATCTCCGATCCCTTCCACCTCCCTTCCTCTCTTTGTACTGCCCTACTTGTTCTTCTGGATGACGAGAGATTTCTGAAGTAATCGGGCCTTACATATAACGGCGAATGAAGGAAGCTAGATGAAAGAGGGTAACTCAAATCGTTATTCGATAAGTATTTTATCCCGATCGTAACTGAGCTATCAGGAGGAAGATTTCTAGGCTTTTCCTTCTGTATAACTGCAGCCTTAGGCCAGTGAACCATATCTTTGCCTTTCGTATTTATTGTGTTGAGATGCCGGGTCTAATTCATTATACTGTTGTTTCTAACTTTAAACTCGAACTCTCTTCCACCTACCGGGATGCCTTGTATGCAAGAATGATTAGAGGCCCAAAGACGATCGTTGTCGATACGGCAACCAACGAGCACAATTCTGCGTTAGCTACTAGTGCAGTGGTATGTCTATTCGGTTCCCAATTGTAGGTGTACAATAGATGACATAGATTGAACCTCTGGTTTGTTCCTCTACGGAGTGCCAGTGAGATACTAATCAACTACCAGCAAAAGAGGGTGCGATCACGACTCCGGTCTTTGCATAACAAGGACAACAAAACAATTTGCAAGGTCAAAGCTGCTAACAGCTTGGTTACTTACAATCCTTTGGTGTTTACTGAAATGTCCCATCTCGGGTATTTCAAAGAGATCAGGTTGTTGCCATAGAAGGGATGTAAGACTTATAGAATAAAGGCTAGACGCTCACGATCGCAATGATGAAAGTACTAGAAAAGATAAATTGGTTTATAGTTTTGGGCGTGATAGTAAACTAGCTCTTAATTGCGAGAGAATTCTTGAAATTAATAAACTCACCCATTCTGCGTGCGCTCAATAAAGCCTATCTTGGTGCGCTCTCTCATTCATCTGAGAGGGTGAAGATCGAGTTAGATGATTGACGGTAAGCTGACAATCACCCGAATAGGTTAGTTACCGCGATAAGCTGAAGTTCCAATGCAGATCTGCCACAGCCACATATCACCAAAGCACGGTAATAGCACCTAATGCTCGGCGAATTGGGAAGCTCGTAGATACGATAGTTTGTCGTAATGTTCTCTAGGTAGAATGCTTGTACGACAAAGACTCGGCAGAAAGTCCAGGCGATTGTAGAGCTTCGTAGAAGTACGCTATAAATCCATAGGGCTTATAATTACGCCCAAACTGAGTAATATGAGCCGAAATACAGTTGATCTAATTCAGTCGACCAGGGTCAGCCTTAGTTGCAGGGAATAATCCGCCAAGGATCAGCTTGCATGAAAAAGAATGAAACATCGTCACCAATCCTGGAACTCGCCATCCCACCAACTCATCCTCTCGCTTGCGTTGGTGGTTTATTTGTTGGCGAGAGATAGTCCGAGGTGAAATGCGAGGTTCGTTATAAATATCTGTCGTCAGTATACTCATGTTTCTATCTTTTCTGCTGTATCCTTCCCCTTCACTAGCCATTGCACAGCCATGGCGAATTACCAGCAGCCCACCAATTTCCAGCTCAATCCGAGTTATGTCGAACTCGAGGATTTGCCACGGGCGCAGTCACCACCTCACGGCGATGATGAGGAATTTCTTAATCCCAAGAATGGCACGTCCTACAGCGCGAGCACCTACAAAGCTGAGGGCGCCGATCATAGCAGCGAAAAGATTGGATTCTGGAGAGCTGTTCGCAAGCACCCATGGGTCTTCATCTACTGCTTTGTGATCGCCATCGTCGCCGGCGCCTTGGGCTTTCAGGGCTCTACGTTGGGCGCCGTCACTGGCGGTGAGAAATTTACTGAAGACTACGGCGACACGGACAAGGATGGGGAGAAGTACCTGTCGTCCGTGTGGCTGAGCATCTGGCAGGCCGTCCCTCCTATATGCGGTGCATTTGGCTGCATCCTCGGTGGCTGGGTGCAGGACCGCATCGGCCGCAAGTTCACTCTCATGGGGGTCGGAATCTTCAACGCTGTCAGCGTCGCATTCCTTGTCTTCTCCCATGCGCTTCCAGCCCTAAACTCGAGGAGGGGCATTCTTACTGTGGGGATGGGCATACAGGGGCTCGCCAACTCGGGTCTCCAAGTGGTCGCCTTCACCTATGTTTCTGAGATTTCGACGGAGTCCATGCGGGACGGCAACATGGTCATGATGCCCCTGTGCAGTCTTCTCGGACAGTTCGTGGGAAGTGCATTCATGGGGGTCGCGACGAAGCTAGACGGCAAGAACAAGTACATTGTTCCGTTCGCGGTCGGATGGATCGTGGGCGTCGTGACTGTCCCCCTGTCTCTGATCATTCCCGACAGCGCCGTGTTCTTGGTCCGGAGTGGCCAAGAGGCTCGCGCGATACGGACAATTCAGAGGCTCCTCTCCAAAAAAGTGAACGCTTACATCGAGCTGGACAAGATCCGACACGCCGTTGACGAGGAGAGGATGGTGACCAAGGATGCGACCTACATCTCGTGCTTCAAAGGCATCAACCTCCGCCGAACGCTAATTGTGGTTCTTGTCAGTGCGTTCCCGGCTATTCTTGGTCTTGACATTCTCAGCAACGCACCGGTGTTCTTGGCAACTATTGGGATTGAGAGTGAGACGACTCGTGTGACATTTATGGCCGTGGGAATCATCATTGCCATCGTCTGCCTTGGCGTAGGCACGTGGATTGGCACAATTGTCGGCCTCAGGAGGGCAACCGTGGTCTCCCTAGTCTTCGCGGCCATCGCCTGGACTGTCATGGGTGTTTCGGGCTTCTTTGGAGGCGGTGCCGCTCCCTGGATAGGCGCTGTCTCACTTTACGGGACTCTGATCTCTGGCGGCTTGGGTTGCTGGCCCGCCAGTTTCGCATATATGGGATCTCTGAGCTCGCTGCAGCTCAGGGCGCTCACCCAAGGTCTGAGCGGTGTAGCTTCTTCAGCAGCCTCGGCCTTGATGAGCGCCGTCCTGCCACAGCTCTTCCGCGAGGACGCCGCCAACCTCGGTGCCAAGGTCGGTTTCGTTTTCACCGGGACTTGCCTTCTCGGTGCGGGCCTTAGCTGGCTATACCTGCCTGAGATCAAGGGCCGGACGGTGCACGAACTTGATAAGATGTTCGAAGCGAGATTGCCGACGAGAAGGTTCAGAGGTTGGAATTTGGCGGACGCTGATGTACGAGAAGAAGCTCTACCACTGGCTACAAGTTAACTCGACGAGTGGACAAAGGGCCGACTGGTGGATTGGTTTTCTTTTCCTTTAGCCTACATCATCCAAAACATTGTCGATCCGTTTGATTGACTATTTTTCCCGGACATCTGTTCAGCATATGAATATTGTTTTCAATACAATCCCCTATCATTCAGATAGTTCTCCCGGTCGTGGCATAGTGGCTACTGTTGGAGCATTCGGACTTTTAAGACAAGAACAAGCGGAACAGCCTTTCCATGCTGTTCCGTGAGAATTGCAGCATCGGCTGAGGATTAATTCATGTCTTGTATATCATTGTAAAGATTTTAGCATCCATACATAAACTAAGTAGTGCATAAATAAAAGGGAATTTCTTTATTTCGGGTAGATGTTTGTTAATTCTTGGTCGTAGGGATAATGGTTGAGCTCCTTACTATGTCCTCTACTATAATAGATGCTAGCCATTGCAGGAGGTAGAGAATCTATTACAAGCCTTCGTGGGTAACGTCTACTATATATTGTTAATTTCGTGGTATCATCGGAGTAGACGGACCAGTTTTAATCACATTAGGCTTCGGTGTACTCGACAGATGTACGTTGATATCAAATATCATGCGACTACGCCTGGAAGAATCGATCCCTGGTGCGCGCATAACAGTCTGGCACCATTTCTCCTTCTGATGGCAGTTAAATTCTAGAAGTGAACTGAGCAGCGTATTTTCCGATACGGTGGCCGTGCATGAGGGCTGTCGACCTTACCGCCAAGATTCAGCTTGGGGGGAACTGCTTGCATCTGCACACCACCAGCCGAAATGGAGCTTTGCTGTGTTGGTTAAGAGGTGCATGTTACAAGCCATTTAAGGTTCGATCTCGTAGACTATGCCGAGAACAGGAGTAGTGAAAGACATTGATGATGGCCTCTACGCGGCTACGCAGAGCCCTCCCTCCACCCTCGAATTGTATAACCGAATGCACTTCTCGAGCGCGTTGGGGTAGTACATGTGCTCGTTGGATCTAATTTACTGGGCCGACCTAGGGAAACGAAAAGGAGATGAACGGTTGTGGAACAATGTAGAGCTTCAAAGTCAGTAGATATTAAGCGCTCATATCCAGCCACATATGCAGGATACTTATAGGAGCCAATAGACTGTACAATAACTTAACATATGCGCATAAGCAATGCGTCATCACTGTCCCCAATCTCTGCTCAGAAGCAGACTCTCAGCTCGATCAGCTCTTCACTACCGTTCTCGATGGTTATCTATGCAACCCCGTATCCCCATCGCTCATTGTAAACCTTTATGTTCCTCGTTTATCCCCACCTCTCATTTCTCAAGGGAAAACAGCCATCATTATGACTCCAAAACTAGTAGCATTGGCACTTGAACTATCATCATTGATCAATGCCGCCACGACATGTTACTGGACCAATGGTAATTTGGGAGAATACCTTCTCCCATGCCAGCCCAGCCAACCGAAGAGCCCCTGCTGTGGCGGAACGGACTATTGCGCCTCATCAGGCCTTTTCATCAATGCCAATGGAGACAACATGTGTTCCGTACAGGGCTGCACCTCAAAGGATTGGGAACAGCCGTGCCACAGTTACTGTGGGCCAGGAACAATGAGTACGTCTTCTCTCTACCTATGACTTGTATGGGAAGGTGCAGGGCGACGAGTCGAAACTGATACAGAGGATGGCGTAGTTTGCAAGTTGTGGCAGTGTCAGGGTGTCCCTAGCACCAAGAAAATGATGTACTGTTGTGGAGAGAGTGCAGCATGCTGTAGTAATACGAACGACACCTTCGAAGTCACTGTCGCGACCGAGATATATCGCCCATTGGGGTCATTTATCACTTCCTCTAATATAGGATCCAAGTCTACGAGTAGCAGTACTAGCAGCGAATCAGCTAACCCAGCGCAAGAGTCGAGCAGCTCACTGGACGTTGGCGTGGATCGATTGAGAAAGCAGGGCCCGGGGCTTGGGCTTGGGCTTGGAATACCCCTTGGTCTGGGTATGGCCGCTGCTCTGGCAATTTTCACTTGGACGTATGTGAGGAACCGACGGGACACGAAGCGGGATGATGAGATAGCTGAGTTTGATGCTACATCCGAGAATCAGACTTATGGAGGTTCTACTATGCCACCGAAAGAGGGCAATGGTTCTAATTCTTACAAATATACGAAGACTACGGAGCCCCGAGAGTTAGATAATAGAAATGGGATACATGAGATGGGTGGAATCTAGAAACGATATTGCCGTTTGCTTTTTAATAACGAGTTATCGTTCCCCGTTAGGCGGTTAAGAAGTGCGTCGAGTATTCAGCTAAGGCAATTCAGCCAGCCAATATGTCTATATAATCCGTCTTACAAGTAGCTACTGCTCGTCTTGCGGGTACACCAAGCCACAGATGGCGCGTGCGGCATCCATTCTCTTCATGATAGTCAGCGTGTCATCCCAAGAGCACACACTGCTTTGTGTGCGACCCGACCTGATATCTTCGGCAACGGCATCTGCTTCATAGTGAAAACCAATTCCCGGAACTTCAAAATCTATCCGCTTCTCCTCTGCGTCCTTGACGCGTAGAACCAAAAAGCCGGGCTTTGACGCGCTGACTCCGCCAATTGCGATAGATCCCTTGGAGCCATATACTTGTCCGAATTCTTCTCCCTTCTTATACAGCAGCGAAGCTGTGCATACTGCCTGGGCCTTTAGTTCCGGGTACCGCAGAACCACGGCAACTTCCTCGTCAACCTTTTTCTCCGGGTCTGTCTCGCTGTAGAACAGCATGCTTGCAGATAGTCCCGGCTCGATGTCGCGATTTCTTTTAGGTGCGGCGTCGAGAACGATTGAGGCCCAGGTAAGGGAATAGATGCCAATATCAAGCAAAGCACCAGCCCCGAGTGCTCGGGAGGCTGTCCTGTGGTTTGCGTTCTTCTCCCCGATCGGCATGTAGAGCCCAAAATCGACTTGAACACTAGCAACATCTCCAATAATCTTATCCTCGTGGAGGAGGGCGTGGAGCTTTTTGGCGATTGGGAAGAATCGTGTCCAAACAGCTGAAATAGAGGGTTAACACCGCTCTCTCGAGCATATTCAGTATTCAAAGCTCACCTTCCATGAAGAATACACCTTTCTCCCTTGCGGCATCAATCATTATCTGGGTGTCTCTGCTGTTGATAGCCAGAGGCTTCTCGCATAACACATGCTTTCCTGCTTTTATCGCGGCCAAAGCATTCTCGCAGTGCAAAGTATGTGGTGTTCCAATGTAGACAATATCCACATCAGGGTCGTTGTATACTCCGACATAGTTGTCATATACATTTGGTGTATGATGAGATGGGCAGTTTTTGGTTGCGAATGCCGAGCCCTTCTCCTTGGACGAAGAGCCTATGGCCTGGATGATATGCTTTGTTGTCGCCTCTGCACGCTCAAGGCAAAGATCAGAGACGAACCACGAAGAAATTAGGCCAGCGCCTTTAATTTTCGGTTAGTAATTATTACAAGAAGGAATCGGCTTTGACTAATTGCCCACCTAGAATTCCCCATCGTAGGGATGGGAGATTGTTATCGCTCATTTTGATTAAGGCAGCTGAACTGATGAGTACAGGACAAGTCGAGGGAAAACACACGAGAATTATTTCAATGCGAGCCAGATCGGTGAGCAGCTAGAAAATATATCAGTCTCTCCGTTTGTTTAAATATGTTCTTGCTAGGCAGCTAAGGTATGCCAATTATTAATAATACGTGAAAGGGTGACTGCACGCCGTGGGTATCTGTGGACCATGTCGACGAAGTGTGGGTTGGTATTTGAGCCGATACTCCCCGGTTGTCACTAAACGTAATATTCTATACATAACTCCAATGCGGCGACTAAGTCACAGCTGTGGTTGTGGTGATCTAACATTTATAATTCGATATTCATCGCCTGATATTTCATGAATATAGAGGATACACCAGCTTAATTTTTATCGAGAACCCATGCTTTGTCACTCTAAGCATTAGATACTTCCACCAATTGGCTCAAGTGCACTCATTGGAGACTATGAAGCCTTACTGGTTTATTTAACTCTCTTTTCATGGTATCTACTTTCCACTATATCCGTGCTTCATGATCATGCCAAATATTTCGATGTCCTTTAATGCGTCCGCCACTGTTGTTTTTACAGGCTGTCCTTCTACTGCCAGCTTCCAAAAAGCTTTTAGTTCAAGTGTGTACGGATCCTCATATGACTTGCGGATAGTGCTTTCTCTATAAGCACCATCCACATTCTCCACAATGTGCATGGTCACAGGCAAGCCCTTGACATACGGCGTATCGTATTGAACCCGTACGGTCTTGTTGTTGCTATAGACCTCCAAATGGGCATCAAAGCGAGGGATGTTGTCCATTCCCGATTCGTAAGAAACAGCGAAGCCCGGGTATTGAAAGATTGCACTACAAACAAATTGAGTCAGTTTTCAAGAGTGTCTTAGCCTCTCCCTGGGATAGGAAAAACGTACGTCCAGAAGGGAAAGCCGAGGGAAGTGCCAACAACTTTTTCGGGCATCCCCAGTGCTTCTCTCATTACCGAGAGGTCATGTGAGCCGAGACCGGCTAGAATACGCCACATCAAGGTAGAATCACCAGTGACTGGGATTCCGCCGCAGTCTTTTTCAAATGCCTCGGCAATCATCTCTTTGGCACGGTTTGACTTGTCTGTAGCATCTTCAGGCTTGAAATCTGTGAATTTGTGCGGAAATGTGCTCGACTGATCTACAAAGAACGAGTTTTGGCCAATGATATCTATTTGCCCAGATAAAAGGTTCGTTATTGCATACACTGAAACTGCACGGTACGATTGGCTGGGGAAAGTGATACACACCTCTAACTCGAGCATAGAGAATCTTATCCAGACCCCCTATTTCCTTCACAGCATCCTCGAACGGGGAGGCATAGCGTCTCATATACCCCACCATAGCCTTGGCTTTGCTACTCTTCTCAGCCGTCATGATCGTTTGAATATCTCGCGAGGTCAAGGCGACCGGTTTCTCCACAAACAGATGCTTGTTGTGTTGGAGGGCACAGACAGCGTGTGAAGAGTGATACTCATCCGAGCTCACTACCAGAACAACATCAACATCATCTGATGCGCAAAGATCTTCAGGGTTCGCAGTAGTCTGTGGTCTCGTGCCTGCCACTTTGGACGCGCAATGTTCAAGTGCCAGAGCAGAGACATCACACAGGTAGGTGATTCGAAACCAGTCCGACATATACGATAGAGTTGGGATGTGAACAACCTGGGACACTTCACCGCAGCCGATCAAGCCGACGCGAAGGACTTTCTGGTTGTTAGACGGCGACATTTTGACCGCAAAGACCGTGAAGAATAACCTCAGTCAAACAGCATGAAGAATTGTCGACCGGAACAACCCTGGCGCATCGAAATTGAGGTGAGTGAAAGCAGTTGGACAAACAGCCAACACGGGGGTAATGTAATAAGTAGTTACCGACTACCATAAGTAGAAGATCCGGCGTATGCTGAGGCATTGGGAAACTACATGCCATCCCGGCCTGCCAATATAGTTCCCACTTCGACGACTGCCTGTCTGTGTGGAGTTAGTGGGAGGAGGGAGAGCTAAACCGGTGGATTTCACGACCGTGTGACCAGTGCGGAGCAATACGAAGTAATACCAGAATGGACTTTGAGGTGGCAAACCCCGGGACTCCCCGAGCAAGCTCCTCCACCCAAGAGACTAACAACGTAGCACCAAAGCCCGCAACTCCCCGAACCACCATGACAAGGGTTGGCCAAGCCAGCCCATTAATTGCCCAAGTTTAAGCGAGCATGATGGTCCACTTGGCCCACAGTCGAAGCCCAGCTTTACCCCAGACTCCCTCCCCTCTTCCCACACATTAGCCACACAAGCCGAAACTCATCCCCTACACCCTTAACATGATATTTTGCCCTGTTGTTGGGAATCTTTTTCCGCGTTGTCTTGCATTATACCCTGTCTACGACTTACCCTTGTTCGACCACGAGATGCATATTATTACCAAAACTATTAATTTTTCGCCCTACCGTGACACGATAAAATCAGCTCGTAAACAAGTGGGATATTCTTTACTCATGAAAGAGACCGCCTTAATTTGGTATCATTCACATTGATCATATATTTGGGTTATTCTCTCAAATGTATTTGATCAGACAGTAGTAATAATCACGATGGCGCGAAGCTATCACGATGGCGCACCGTGAGTCTATTTACGATCAGAATGGAAGCCCAATTTCTTATCGTATATTGTGTTAAGCTAACTATGCGAGATCTCATTAAAAAGAGACCATGACTACTCGGAAATCTTGTCGTCTCCGACTTAAGAGACCAAGCAGTAGGCTGTGAGGAGACTTACCCGAAACTCCCCGCCATATGTTGCAAGTGCAACTTCGAAAACAGCTTGTGACATACCTATACATCCCTCTCCACACTCCACACATTAGACGTTTGCGGGGATGAGTGTGGGGTTTGTATAATGAGTCCATGTCTATATATTCTCTAGGTGAAGCTATTCGCCGGCAAATTGAAGATCCCAATAACACTCTCTCCTACGCCTCTACAATAATCTTTAACATACTGCAACGTTGAACGCTCTTTGCAACGGTCAACATGGGCAAGCTTGCGAGTCCACGTCAATCCGGCCAGGCCGCCGTTGGTCATGGCCTAGCTCAGGTCTTGCCTCAAGATGGAGTTCCCTGGTATCGTAAGAGACATTTGATTATCCTCAATGCCTACGCCTACTCCTTGTCTCTTCTCGCGGCCGCAAAGTACGCGTCTCTACTTCTCTTGCACTTACTGAAGATTCACCCCTCTAACATCCTTTAAGTGGATTCGATGGAACCATGATAAATGGACTTCAAGCATTGCCCGCATGGCAAGAGTTTATGAATCGCCCAACAGGAGCCTGGCTAGGTTTCATCGGCGCGGTACAGCCTTTATCGAGCACAATAGCTTACCCAATTATCGCCTACTTTGCCAACCGTTGGGGTCGCAAAAAGGGCCTCTTTATCGGCTTTGCCTTTCTCTTTCTTGGTACTTTTCTTCAAGCCTTCGCCCCAAATCAAGCTGCCTTCATCCTTGGTCGGTTCTTCCTTGGCCAACCCAGCGCCTGGTGGGGTGGGCTCTCGCCCTTGATCATAACTGAAATCGCATATCCTACTCATCGAGCCTTTCTCACATCCCTTTACAATAGCGGCTGGTACGTAGGCAGCTTAATAGCTGCATGGGCTACGTTTGGAACACGGAATTACAGCGACTCTTGGGCGTGGAGAATCCCGTCTATTCTCCAAGCAGCTATACCAGTCATGGTGCTGCCGTTTGCCATACTTGTTCCCGAGTCTCCACGTTTCCTAGTCTCACAAGGTAAACGGGCTGAAGCCAAAAAGATGTTAACAAAGTTCCATGCTGGTGGTGACGAAAATTCTGCCCTTGTCGATTTCGAACTCGAAGAGATCGAAACGGCAATCCAGGCGGAAAAGGATGCGGCATCCAGTTCTTCTTGGATGGATCTCTTCAGAACTCCAGGAAATCGTCATCGTGCTGCGATCTCGATCACTCTCGGTGTTTTTGCCCAGTGGAACGGTGTGGGTGTCGTTTCTTACTATCTGGCCCTTGTTCTACAGACGGTCGGAATCACATCAGTCACCGATCAAACTTTGATCAGCGGCTGCTTACAGATCTGGAACTTAATATTTGCCGTGGGTGCTGCCGCATTCGTTGACAGGCTGGGACGGCGGCCTCTTTTCCTGATCAGTTCTATCGGAATGCTGGTCAGCTTCATTCTGATCTCCGGCCTCTCGGGATCGTTTGCCACCACAGGAAACGCGCCCACAGGTCTTGCTGTGATCCCTTTCCTTTTCATTTACTATGCTTTCTACGACATTGCTTTGTGAGTACCACTCTTGATCTAATACAGAACAGTTCTAGCCAACACATTCTTACTCTAATTCGATAGTACTCCCCTCTTAGTGTCATATCCTGCCGAAATATGGTCATACACGCTCCGCGCACGAGGTACCGCACTCACACAGATGTCTACATATGCAGCCATCTTCTTCAACACGTTCGTTAACCCAATCGCCCTGGATGATATTGGTTGGAAATACTATGTCATATTTGCCGTGATTCTTGTCGTGGTTACAATCACTATCTATTTCCTCTACCCAGAAACACGTGGCCATACTTTGGAGGAAATGGCCGTGGTTTTCGGTGAAGGCGATGCCGTGGCCGGGGTTTCCAAAGACGTCAAACACAACGCGGAGGCTACACACAAGGAGACTGTCTAGCTTAGAGTTATGCCGTCCCAACTTGTGAATCTCACCGTATCCTTCCTAAACTTTGCAAAGCATCCCATTTTCCTTTTGCTCCCATCTGTCGTTTCCCACACATGGAGTGCACCAGAAAACATCATCTGGATCTATCTCCCGCTTGATTTCCAAGAGACGCTCGTAATTGTCTCCCCAAAAAGTTTCATGTGGAGTCTTATCATAAATCATGCCCTATTTCTTTGTTAGATCTAAATTTGATGTGAGATATGAGACGCCACAGAAACGCTCGCCTCGTTATGATAGGAACCCATCCCTGGGGCCAGCTCTCGAAGTGGCTTGTACGCCTCAATCATGCTATGGGCGGTTTCCATTTCGGAAGTCTCGCTGTATGGATCGAATTCCACATCAGAAACTGTTGATTTCTTAGCACTTTATGTCGCTAGACTCAATTAAAGTTATTAGAATTGCATACTCGCCAACGTATATGCCTTTCGCCAGCCAGGGTGGATGGCAGTCGAGCCACCGCGAGGCTTGGCTTCCTGAACTCCCTTACCGGCAAAGTTGTAGAAGTATATCGTACGCGCGGGCTTGGCTGCAGATGTCACAGCTTCGACAAGAGCATCCGGGTTGTCGGTGAGGGCATCTCGGTCAAGCAACCACGATTCTATGAGGAACGTGCGGCCAGGTTGCAGATTTGTCTGCAGGGAGAACCATTCCAGAAAAGTCCCATATGATTTTGGCTTTTCCGCCACAAGTGAAGCTTCTCCACCAAAGCGTTCCTGCAGCGTAAAGTTCAATTGATCAAGGAGAGTTATGTAATCCTCAGGGCCCCGATCCAAGAGCGTAAGCGAACCTGCAAACATGGACATGTTGGCTGGAAGGCCATAAACGTCTGATGTTTTCCCATCCGGATCCACTATGCAGAGGCCAGAGAGCCCAGAGTCCATCAACTCAGGGACTTTTCCCATCATGAATCCCATAAACTCGTTACGCCGAGACGAGTTTGAGGGGATGGCTGTAAATACAAGTGTGTGTTGAACTTGGGGTGTGGGATATGCTCGAATAGTGTAGGAGATGACTACTCCAAAAGTCGAGCCTCCGCCCTGAAGTCATAGGTCAGAAATTGAACTCAAGCCTTCGATTCGAAGGGTGAGAGAGAACACCTACCCCTCGCAAGGCCCAGAAGAGATCCGGGCTCTGCTCCTCGTTCACAGTGAGAATCTTCCCAGCAGGGGTAACAACAACCATTTCGAGGACATTGTCCGCTCCCAGTCCATAATGAAGGCCAAGAGGACTGTGGCCACCGCCAGTCAGATAGCCCCCGAGTGAAACGGTTTGGGCACCACCTCCAACCACAACCCTTCCATATTTGTCCATGGCTTGATAGAGTTCATACATGCCAACACCAGCTCCAGCGGTAACAGCATCACTTTGAATGACAGTTTCACTTCCACTTAGCTTGTACTCCCCTTTGTGGAAAGTAATTGATCTCAGATGTCGCGTCCAGATTGATAAACTTCCCGGCGCAATAGATCGTCCAAGGAAATCATGGCCAGTTGATTTGACGACCAAGCGTACATTCATCCTTCGTGCTACATAGCAGTTAGAAGTATTCGCTCGTTCGAATGAAAAATACTAACCGAACTCTACTCCAGCTTTGACATCCTCTGCTGACTTTGCGTTCACCACATACGCCGGGTAGCCAGCTGTTGTGCATGGCTTGGAAGGGTCGGGTGTGCAGGTACTGTTGGCCCAGTTGGCGAACATCATCGACACAGCATCATCTAGATGAAAATCGTATCCTGTCCATTCTTGCCCAAGGGCTTCACACGCATCTTTGCTGAAGTTGGGCTGCTCGGCGTGGCAAACGCCCGCTGGGGCCAGGGGTTTGATCAAACGGCCTGATATAGTTGCATTAAGTCTGTCCCACTGCTCCCGATCTGGCCAGGTAGGCTTGCCTGGGAAGGCTTTGCAATCCGGAGTTTTTGTCGATTCTGCTGCCGCTTGAAGCTCCAAGGCCCATTGAGCTGCGGCAAGATACCAAAGAAACCTGCAATACATATTATGCTGCTGGAACTGTTGACAATCTCAGCTTGCCCCGGTTCATCACTCTCTGCGGGGGTGGCTATGCCCATATATGGATAATTAATCCTGCTGCCTGCTCGGGTAATACCTTATTTGCAAGGAAATACCTGCAAGTCGAGGATAGCGTGGGGAAGTTAAGGTTGGCGGGGTTCTTGGCAGCAAGGAAGATCATCTAGTCACGGGGACCTTAATGAACTATAAGCTGACCGCCATTGCCACTGATAAACAGGTGTCGTATCCTTTGATCTTGGTTGTGGGTATCTTCCCTGAAAGGGTGGGAAAGGAGGTAGATCTGTCTTACTGTCTTGGCATGCTGCGTGGGACTTGAGTAATGGCGGTCCGTGTGATAAACACGAATTCTCAAATTTACATTTGATGTACTTCATTGGCTCAAATTGCCTAACGAATAATAAATCCGGGTTCTACGTTGTTGCTCGTTCGTGGTGTGGATTTTCATTTTCAATATAAACCTCAAATACCGCTGAGCGTGTGAGACAAACATCATATACCGCCAAGAGTAGGATGCCAGAAGTCCCCGAGCGCAATTCCAAGCCGCAAAAGGCTTTTGGCAAATTCCAAGTCTACGTGCCTCATGCAATCTCCACCACTTCGACATCCGACAGTATCTCATTGTTTGTGGTTGATGCAACACAATCTTTTGGATAACACAACACAGCAGTTATGAAATTAACACGGCATAGATTTCCAATATTCATCTTCTAACCAGCACAAGTCGATTTACGCTTCAACTCCGGTAAAGTGTCCAAAAGCTTAGGATCCGATCAATCTGGCCCTGCGTAAACTCATACATGCACTCGCTAGGCGGTGCGTATTAGTGTTTTGGATTACTGAAAGATGGAACCGGGGCTCAACACTTACTCGTCAGAATAATCCATATAGTTATGGATAGGGTCCTCGCCAGGCTTATCAGGGCAAGTGTCCTTGCTTAAAGGACAGCCATAAGTAGCTGTAGCCTGTGGCGGGGTGTCATCTACCTCGTCACCACCATCACATCCACGATTAAAAGTGTGGAATAGACCAAACCAATGACCGACCTCATGTGTGGCCGTCTTCCCCAAATCATAAGGCGTTTCAGAACCTCCCGGTACAGTTGTCGCCAATACGGTACACCCATCCAAGTAAAAGTCCGTTGATCCAGCTGTCGTGTTCAAAGGGTAGGGGCATACGCCGTAGGCTCCGCCGACAGAGTCAAGAAAGTAGATGTTAAGGTCTTTGTATGTCCCATTTCGAAGCTGTGTCTTCATGCCCAATTGATCCTCAAACCGAGACCAAGTTGCGTTTACCGTCTTTGAGGTTCCAGCCAGGTTTAAATTGATGCCATACACCTCGTAGTCTTCAGACAAGACGTTGAATTGCTCGTTCAGGGTCAGATCCTACGTATGCTGTCAGTCGTGATGCTGTTCAAGTTTCAAATGTAAAACCCAAAGTTTACCGAAAGTAGGGTATCTGAGGACGCGGAGACTGTATGAAAATACACATTTACAGCCAAAGTATCCTTTGTGTATATCCCCAAGTCACGAACTCGACTTTCTTCAGCGGCAAGTCGACGAGAAGCTTCCTGGAGTTCTCTGGAAGGCTCCAGGTTACCACACCTTGAAATATCGTTCTTCGTAGATAGACCGTGGCTTAATGCAGCAACTGCAAGGAGCTGGAGAGAGAGGTGCATCGTACCAAGAGTGAAGAATCAAATAATCGCCTTAAGAAAGAAAACAACAAATTTCAGTGTATATAGTTGTCTCTCCAAAAACAAGAGAAAAGGAGACAGGCGCATCTAACTGGATTCTCAGATAATTCATACTTACCTATATATCACTCACCCTCGGGATAGAATCATTGACCTACTACTTTAGGAATTGCTCGCCGCAGTCTTACCTTGCCTATCAGCATTGGACTTAGAACCTTCCCAAGTGGGAAGGTTCCACTGAACAGCTTACTCGTGGCAAAACCCGTCAGATTCACCTTGGCATTTGATCACTCTCCGCCGGACCACGATTTTTCTCCTTGATCTACGAACTCGTTATTCTGATATAGTCTAATTTATACAGTGGCTCATAAATGGCCTAAAATCAGTCTATGTTAAGTTACTTTGGATTTAGAAGTAGAATTGTTAAACAGCTAAAGCCTTTTGACTAATTCGATGAACTTTCACCGATGCTTCTAATTGTTGTCAACTGTTATGAACAGAGCAGAGCAAACGTTCAAAGTTTTGTTCTCAACACAACATCGAAATAAATATTAAATCAAATTATTTATATGTAAGAAAAGGTTCATCTGGGTAGAGTCAAAAAGGCATTCATTCACTGCCTATATGACGAGACTGCAGGGTAGATTTTTAACGAGTAAAATGTCTCCACTTGTGATCATGGTTGTTTACGTTTTGTTAGACCCACTGGAATGAACACAATAACAAGCTAGCCTCAGCCCCAGCTTGGCAATGAAGAGACAGGTCACGCCGCGTTGGTTCTCATCTCTCTTACTGCGACAACACCTCAGTCTACGCTCAAGAAGGGGACTTTAAGCTCAAGTGGAAAGCGCTTGAGAGTCAAAATGACCGTGGCTGCGCTCCTTGTGGAGTTGCTGACCGCCATTTTGGAGCCCCTGGTTCGTTCTGGGACATGATACTGCCCCCGATTGACGCGTTTCTAACTAGGATTGTTCTTAGCTCCGATGGCAAATGAGCGTGTAACAATAATCCCAAGTGTGGTTAACGCGTCTGGGTCGTATTCTTTTCTGGCACACGCGGTTCACAGGCGAGGTCGTGAGCTGATAATTTTCCTTCTCAGTCGCTCAAATCGTTTAGTAAATTATGCCCCCGAAACAAGGAACTGTTTGAGAGCCATTCAATGGATGATGAGATGTTCGGATATCAGAATGTGGTCTCAATACAAGCAGCATTTTACCAAGGAGCTATCCGTTAGTCTGCTTAGATGTACTTTCACTTGACATTCCAGAGGCATGTTTGAGACTAGCCCGTGTATTGACCGGAAAGGCTGTGGGTGAATCACGATGTGGCGGCATCATTTGTGCGGAGTAAGTTTCGGATAAACCCACGACGGACAAGTCCTTGGTCCCATTGCCCAGTCGCATCAGAG
This sequence comes from Clonostachys sp. G952, assembly GCA_027569935.1. Classification (NCBI taxonomy): domain Eukaryota; kingdom Fungi; phylum Ascomycota; class Sordariomycetes; order Hypocreales; family Bionectriaceae; genus Clonostachys; species Clonostachys sp. G952. The sequence continues at coordinate 633,168 of JAPDLB010000021.1, read as the reverse complement.
GAGACATTCGCCGCTTGCATCCGAGGCATTTCTAGCGCGTGTCACGGGCTGGCGGAAGCATCCGATGCCAGCTCTTAACCACTCCAGCTCTCGCCGGCTTATGATTGTTACTATTGCTGCTCCCTATCACCTCCCGGCTTATGATTGTTACTATTGCTGCTCCCTATCACCTCCCGGCTTACTCAACCGAGTCTATTGAATCGCGCTACACATCGACACAATGTCCTCAGTCCGATCCCTAGAAGTTCTCCGCAGATTCACCAGTTGTGATGTAAGCTCCATCCATAGCCTCCCCACCAACATTGAGTTATCAATCAATCATTAACTCGCATCTTCAAGATTGGCGATGCCCTCGTGAAGCTGAAGTATCCAAATGGCGGATTCCTAGATGGGATCCGTCTCTTCTCTCCCGATTCTAGCACACGCGTATTCGGCCCCGCCATTACGGTCAAGATGGTCAAGTCGGACGATGCGTCTGCGCCGTCACTTGAGAAACATTTTGTGGATCATAACGAAGATGGGCGTATCATGTACATCCAGCAGCCTAAAGGTCTGCCATCGGCTTGCTGGGGTGGTCTCATGTCAACGCGGGCTCAATATCTCGGTGCAAAGGGTGTCGTAATCGATGGGCGCATGCGGGATATCAACGAACACAAAGAGATGAAGTTTCCTGTGAGCGGTGACTGACTGCCTAATAAATTGCCGACGACTAACTCGGTTTCACCCAGGTCTTTGCCCAGGGCCAGTCGATCCTTGGCTCAAACACTTTCACTCGGGCATCCCAAGTCAATATCCCAGTACAGTTCAAAGACGACCTTTGGGTCAACCCCGGTGATATTCTAGTGGGCGATGCTGATGGTGTCGTCGTGGTCCCACCCTCCCTCATTGAGTGCGTAAATGAGATATGTGAAGAGCGAGCTGAAGTTGATGACAAGATGTTCAAGGCCCTTCGTAGTGGGGAGGCAATGGGACACTTGATTAAGACTGTCCGAAAGAATAAATGTCTATAACAACAGTCATATATATTAAATAAAATATTCTACTTCTATTTCCTCGTGGTAGAAAGGAGTCTGCATGAGCTAGTGCATCAGGTTTGCAATATAATCGAGGTGGATTGAAGAGAATAATTCGTTCCGTCGGAAGGCTGAGCTTCAAGACGATCACCTGCATACAATATTTTCAAATTATAAAGGAAGATTGAAAAAACTACATGACATCAATTCTATATTACACAGGTCCATGATAAAGTTAAGCTGCAAACAGTCTCCTTGGGTTCTGAACCATAATCAGATCCCATTCCTCATCGGACAACCACGACTTAAGAGTCTGAAGCCATTTCTCATCATCAACTTCTAAGAAAGGCGTCTCTTTCATTGCCTCCTCGTGACTGCGCACCTTCATCCTCGGAGTATGCGGCCAATCGCTCCCCCATAGAATTTGGTGTTTGTTCGTAGCCACAAAAGCGCGCACAAGGAACTTTAGATCCTCATATACCGGGCCCTGCTCGCTCACGCGGTATGGGGCACTCAATTTCACAAACAAATGCCCATCTTTTACAAGCCCCATGATGGCAGCGAAGCCTGGTTGCTTCGTTGGATCCTCGCGATACTCCAGAGGGAGCATACTCGGGGCCTTGAGGAGCGCGAAATGATCAGTGATAAGTTGTCTGCCAGACGGTACAATCTCCCGCCTAACGAATGGCGCCAGAGTATTCCAGAAGCCAGTCTGAATGGTGGTCATTGTTAAACTCCATAGCAGTCCCAGGTTGACCACTCTTTGGAGGTGTGCAAGCAATGCCCTTTTTTGCAGATTGACATCTTCCATTGCCTTGTAACGATATAAATTGACGCGAATGCCACGAATTCCAGACTTGTGCATGTCGAGAATCTCAGAGTCGCTTGTTGCTTCTGGGTCGATCACACCAACGGCGGAGGTGCTCTGCTTGCCTAGTCGACCGACAAAGTCTTTGAGCGAAGAGCAGTCGTCGCCGTAGGACAGTCCATGGGTAAGGACTGAATTTGTAATACCTAGCCGTCGACGGAAATTCTCAAAGGCTTCAATGGTCGCAGGAGGCGGTGTAAGGTGCCGCGTAGGGCTGTATGGGAACGCATGCGCTGTAGGGGTTAGCATACATAACAACAAGAGTGAAATTGAATCGACATCTCACGTTCAAAAATGTGATGGTGAGTGTCCCAGCCCCCTTTTGGGAACAAAATCTGGGCGCGGTGAGTCTGTATGATTTCGGATGGCATCGTGATTGGTCTAGCTGCTGTGAGGTCTGTTGCAATAGAACGTTTTGTTCTAGCCACAGCATATCACAATGTCTCCAGCGCCCTCTTGTACCTGTGGATTGATGCTGGGACTCACCTGACTGGATATTAGATTCACTAAAGCTAGGACCGCTGCGGACTCCAGATTTCGTCAAACATGGGGGTGGCAAACGCTCGGAGCTGTCCTCCCAAGAAGGGTGGAACAGTCCGACCCCCGCTAAGTGCTCCGACTTGGACTAACCCGCCAGTTCCAGACCATCGTGGATCGGAACGACGCTCCGAGCGGCTAGAGAGGAGAAAAGTGCTAGTTGAAGAAAGAAAGGGGGGATCACAATTGTTGAGGGAAATGCATTGCCAAGGGTTGTATCAATGTAATTGATACAATAGTGGAATTGCCTTCCTCGGACGCAACGGGCACTCGCCACCATCCATTCGTCCACCAAAATGCCGAACGAAAAATCTCAAGCCCCATCTTCTCTGCAATCGATTGCTGCTGGTGCAGCAGCCGGGGGTGTTGAGTCTCTTGTCACAGTAAGAAGAACAACTTAGAGCACCTTACATGTTGCTGACAGGAGTGCTTACGGTATGATCAAATAGTATCCAACTGAATATATAAAAACACGGAAGCAGTTGCTCGGTGCATCATCGGTATCATCATTCAGACTTCTGACAACCGTAATTAGAGAACATGGAGTGGGGGTTCTTTATACTGGAGCGGGAGCTTTCTGCGTTTCAAATGCTTCAAAGTCGGCAGTGAGATTTTTCACTTTTGATGGCATCAGAAGCAGGCTCCCAAAAGATTGTAATACAGGAAAGCCTACCAAGCTTTCTAACATGATCGCTGGAGTGGCAGCCGGGATAGCCGAAAGTGTCACTGTTGTGACCCCAGGTGAAAGCATCAAAACCAAGATTGTGGAAGACAGGGCAGGTGCTCGTAAGTTCACTTCAACCGGGCACGTCATCTGGTCTACGCTCCAGACCCACGGGGTGAGAGGTTTGTACCGTGGTGTTGTACCCGTGACGTTAAAGCAAGGCTCCAACGCCCTTGTGAGGTTTACTTCTTACCATGCAATTTTCGATGCAATCGAGCCATACCTTACACGGACAGGATATGGAACGTTCACAGCCCCGGCAGCAGGAGCTTTAGCAGGAATAATAACAGTCTACGCGACGATGCCATTTGATACCATCAAAACGAGAATGCAAGGGTTGAGTGCAGGGAGCGGAAAGATAGGCACCCTCCAATTTCTCCGCATGATATGCCACGAATCAGGTGTCACCGGCTTGTGGAAAGGAACTACACCCAGGTTACTGAGACTCTCTGTGAGTAAATAGCCTTCTTATATCGACTCAATTTGATCAAGTTGTCAGCAACTGATATGGAGTTTCAACAGGTGTCTGGAGCACTGAGCTTTTCTATCTATCAACATGTGCTGGATTTCATGAGGAGGGCTTCGATAACTCAACACCAGTCAAAGGAAGCATTGCTTAGCTGAGAGACTACTTATTTTACGCACAAGAAGAAGACCGATTACTGCATTGTTTTCAACATGCTTGTTACTTTTGATCACTACCATTGTATACATAAATATTTGCTCATCCGTGCCGTTTATTTGCCATCTACAATGTCATATTAGGAGTTGCCCTACCATAAATAACCGCATCCCGTCAGTGTCATCTGGGTGTGAATGAGGGATTATGTCCACTAACACTTTTGAAAACCCTTTTTGAGTCCCCCAAGGACAGGTAGAAGGGGCATTATCCTGAAAGACGTCAGGCTCGCACCGTCTCTATTTCTTACAGAAATGTGAGAGTTTCTTTTGTGCAAACGAGGCTGTCATATCTGTTTATATAGCATAGTATATTGACTAAACGATGCTAAGTATTTGATGACAATTCTTTCGGTTGATGTACAACACCAGCCTTTCCCTTTCAACTTGTTCTCGAACTTGATCAAACATACAGTTTTTCCAAAACCGTTCAATCCACGACTTTACAGCGTAAACAAATTCAAGTCGTTTCCACTCTCTCGCAACTTCCGGTTTGCCTTGGTCAGCATCCACTTCATAACCACACATGTCACAACCGACAAGGCCGAGAATGCCATCATCAAGATATTAGCCTTTACGTAACGAGGGCCATCGGTCGACGGGAAGAAGTAAGGACTCCAGATGTTGCCAAGTTGGCTGAGAAGGTTGATGATAGCCGTGGCACAAGCTCTCTTCTCAACCGTTTGATTAAGGGTAGAACTGGCCCAGCTAAATACCATGGCATTGGATGAGAAGCATCCGCAGATGTATAAGAAGGCGGCTGTGTAGCGTGCGGCGTTGTTGAGTGTTGATACGGAAATGATGAACCCGATACAAGCCACGGCCTGGGGCACTGCGATGTGGAATCCTCGATCCTTGCGTCGGTCGCTGGACCAAGCGGTCAAGAAAGCCACGACGGTCGCGAGCAGATATGGAGGTGCAGTAAGGACGAGGGTGAGAGTTTTGTTGCCCAGCTGGAAGCCTTGAACAATGGTTGGGAAGAAGTTGTTGAAGCCGTAGGCGCTGTGGTTGGCTGTGAGCATGACGACCTGTTGGGGTATGTTAGTTTCTCGATTCATGGGCTAAACAGTGACAAGACCGGGGACTTACAAAGACCCAAGTTCTGATATCCTTGGCGGCCAATTTCAGGCCAGTCCACACACTGTTGTCCTCCTCGGGGAGGGAGACACGGTCTCGCTTGATGCGTTCAACGGCGACTTTTTGTTCAGCATCAGTGAGAAGCCATTTGACCGTTCCACTCTTCTGACCCGGGAAGTCAGGCAACAGAAAAAAACTAAGCAGAGCTGCACCAAAGCTTCCGGCACCTTCAATGATGAACAGCCACTGCCATCCAGCGATGCCCCTCGCACCTTCGAGACCTGATAGGACACCGGCGGCAATGAGACCAGAAAACGCCGTAGCCAGGAGAACACCTGAGTAGAGGATAGCCGTTCGTCGGGCAAGCTCCTTCCGTGGGTACCAGCAGCTAAGAAGGTGCATGGCACCTGGGAAGAAGGGAGCTTCGGCGATACCGAGGAAGAATCGAATGACAAGAAGATGTTGGTAGTTGCTGGCCGCGGCCGTAGCTGCGGAGACGATCGACCACAATGCAGTCCAGAAAGGAATATACAAGGAAGGTCGAGTCCGCGTAAGAAGCATATTACTACAGGCTGCGTGAGCAATGTGTGATTCGTCCAGTCGCGAGCTATCTCGCTTACCTTGGAAGCTGCATGAGCATATACCCGATATTGAGAATCGAGACGGCGACGTTGAATTCGTTTCCTTTGAGACCGAGGTCCTTCTCAAAAGAGCTAAGTCTTGCTTGTCTATACAGGATGAAATATGTCAGCGAAGTGCTCAGGTCAAAGTGGAGATTGGGTACTGACGCGATGTTGTTGCGGTCAAGATAGTTGAAGAGATAAAGAAGCCACACCATTGGCACAAGAGTCAGGTCCAGCTTGCGCACGAGACTCTTCTCCGCCGCATCATACTCTTCTGGCGTCATGCCCAGATTATCTTGGCCAACGACGACATTGCCCTCCTTGTGGGACGCCGACTCGTCGACATGATCTGAGGACGCATGGAAAACATCTTCCTTTGTTTCCTTCAGAGAAGCCGTCATGGCGAAGGATGAAGAAAAGTTAGAGATTGATGAGCAAGGTGATGGGATTAATAGAGTTTGAGTCCTCAATCTCAAGGATGAACTGAACCACCAGTGACTGACACCTGAGGTCAAGTTCGATGAGGTTGGACAGTCCGTTGATAATAAATGTTTTCAACCTTGATAGTTATAGTGCTAATGGTCAGCAGCCTCGACTGAACAAGACTGCCCCAGAAGATACCCCGCAGTTCCCCAGGAACGGTTCGAGATTGTGGGTAATGATTCCACAATGCCACGCTCATTCTTGGGGTCGTCGGAGCCACCCAGAGGGACGAGAGAGCAAAGTTTGATGTTGCGGACCGCTCCAGCTGCGGAATGAGTTTCACTGCACGATCCCGAAAGAGCCGTGACTCGAATTGACCAATAGGAGTGACCCCAATTTCCGCTACGGACTACTCCTCCACCTCGTGGGGAGAAAATGGGTGTCCCATGCCACTTGTGTGCGGCTAAGTTGCCCCTACAGTAACATCTCCAATTATTTAGCGCACGTCTCGTCTATGGTTGTTGGAGATACCCGTGGCAGAGTGCAAATGCCGATCTTGCCATTGGTTGGTTCTCATCAGTGCCAAAGTATCGACAAATCGTGAAGAACACCTGTTGAACGATGGATTTGTCAAGCATTGCCAAGTATCGATTACCTCAAACTCTTCTAGCTAATCGAAATATTGTAACACGCATGTGAGCTCGGCACTCTTGAGTGATGTGACCCAGGCGGAGTGGGTGTGACCATTGCCGTAAATGATGAGGAACCCTCAAAGGAGTATTCCGCAGAGGAAAGCAAATTAGCCAAAGTCTCAATTATGGTGTCCCGGAACGCACACAAGTAAAATATCGAACGAGCTATTCTTCTTGGGGGCTCAAAATATGAAGAAGACTTAGTTCACCTATGCAGGGGCTGGCAACTACCTAGAAGCTGACACCTAATTACCCCAACAACACTCGAGATGAGGATCAGCCCGAGGGGTCGAGGCGCTCTCTTGTGCTTAGTTTCCTTGAAAGCGGTGACCAATGTTCTGAAAATATAAATTGTACTTTCGACGCAAATTTTGAGATGTATTGGCATTGCAATCAACTGGGATGTGAAAATGTATTTTTCTTGGACATCTACTTAAGGTAGCCTCATTTTGGCTTTGGAGCTTCTGTCTCCCATAGGTATAACTAAAGATATGGAATAAGGGTTAAATAACGAAAGTTGCCTTGGTCGGATAAGAAAACTTTTGACATATACATTTAATCATGAATTGATAAACGTATGTTCGATAACTCCATTTATGAGAGAGACTTAAACATCAAATACTCTAAACCCAGTGCGATGAGATATTCCCTCGACACCTTATTTATTTCATCCAAGTAACGTCTTCTTAATATGGTTGAGCGCACTGCCCGCACGTAACCACTGGATCTGATGCGCGTGGTAAGTGTGATTCAACTGTGCCGTCCATGCCTCCCCATCCTTTGTCCGTACTTCCATGGTGACCTGCTTTCCGGGCTGAAGACCATCTCCGTCTACATCCCGCAGCGTGATACGATCCCCCTTCTTGATACGGTCGTAGTCCGCAGGATCGGCGAACGTCACCGGAAGCATTCCTTGCTTCTTCAGGTTCGTCTCGTGAATACGAGCGAAGCCTCTCGCAATGACTGCCACTCCCCCAAGATACCGAGGCTCCAGGGCTGCATGCTCACGGGAGCTGCCTTCGCCGTAGTTGTGGTCACCGATGATGCACCACCGGATACCAGAGCTTTGCAAGCTCCTAGCAACTTCGTGGACGGGCTCAATCTCATGCGTCAGCGGGTTTTCTGCTCGGCCAACCATCTGGAGGGAGGTGGCATTGGGGAGGAAACCGTTGGTGGCTCCAAGGAGCATGTTGTGGCTGATGTTCTCAAGATGGCCTCGGTAGTTGTACCATGGGCCTGCGGGAGAGATGTGATCAGTGGTGCATTTGCCCTGGACTTTCAGTAGAATTTCCATATCATTGGCGTTTCCCCCTTGCCATGGCTTGAAAGGCTCCAAAAGCTGCAGTCGATCACTGTTCTTGTCAATGTCGACCTTGTATTCCGATGTGTCGGCGCGAACAGGTGCTTGATACAGATCATTCCCTGGGAAGAAGGAATCAGGCAGCTCATCGGCGGTTGGGGGCGCAAAGCGGAACTCGGCTGGCGAACCAGAGTCATCGACGAAAGTAATAGGATCTGTAGTAGGATTGAATGTAAGATCACCCGCAAAGGCAAAAGCCGTGGCAATTTCGGGAGATGTGACGAATGAGTGTGTGGAAGGGTTTCCATCATGGCGCCCCGTGAAATTTCTGTTGAAGCTAGAGATCACACTATTGCTCTCTGCCCCCTTGATGTCAACATCTTTGCGATCCCACTGTCCCACGCATGGGCCGCATGAATTACTTAGCACCACAGCTCCAGCTTCCCTAAGCGTAGACAGAATGCCCGCCTCCTCTGCCGTGGCGCGGATCTGCTCGCTGCCGGGGCTGACCAAGAATGGTGTTTTGGCACGGTGCATGCCTGACTCTTTGGCCTGCGTCACCAGGTGGGAAACCTTTAAAAGATCCTCATACGAGCTGTTGGTGCAACTGCCAACCATGCTGTAACTGATCCTGGACGGCCAGGATCTCTCTTCGACATGCTGCTTAAACTGCGACAAAGGGTGGCTTAAGTCGGGTGTGAAGGGGCCGTTGATGTGCGGCTCTAACGTGGATAGGTCGATCTCGATGATATCGTCGTAGAACGACTCACTACCTGGATCTGAAACAAGCAACGCATCCTTGAATTTGTTGGCATGCTGTGCGATGTCTGCCCGTTTCGTGGCCGAGAGGTACCGACCCATAGCCTCTGAGTAGGGAAAAATGCACGACGTCGATCCGATCTCAGCGGACATATTACAGACCGTGGCCATTGCGGTGGCGCCTAGCGATTCTGCGCCAGGACCGAAGAACTCAATGACTTTTCCCTTGCCACCCGACACAGACAGAATACCAGCCAGCTTGCAGATGATGTCCTTGGATGAGCTCCAGCCAGAAAGCCGACCGGTGAGGCGCACGCCCACGACTTTAGGACAGACCAGCTCCCAAGGCATGCCTGCCATGGCGTCGACGGCATCGGAGCCACCGACTCCAATGCCCATCATGCCCATACCGCCAGCATTGGGAGTGTGGGAGTCTGTTCCAATCATCAAGCCACCCGGGAACGCGTAGTTCTCGAAAATGGTTGTGTGAATAATCCCTGCGCCAGCTTTCCAGTATCCGATGCCATATTTCTTTGCCGCGCTACCCAGGAACGCATATACTTCGCGATGGTCGCTAGAGGCTCTGGTAAGATCCTCCTTTGCGCCATACTCTGCCACAATAAGATGGTCGCTGTGTACCGAGGTTGGTACTTGAACGCGAGGCAGGCCAGCGCTGATGAATTGGAGCAGAGCCATCGTGGCGGTGGCATCATGACAAGCGACGCGATCTGGCCGTATGCGCAAGATAGTTTTGCCTCGTTCGATTTCGTTGAGAGCCCAGTTGTCGGCATCGTGAATCAAGTGACTGTAAAGGAGTTTTTCGGAGAGGGTCAAGGGTCGTTGGTTCAACTTCCTTACGCGGTCGAGGGATTGCAGTCGGGAGCCGTAATCGAGGGGGTTATACTATGAGGAAACATCAACACTAAACTCAATAATTGAAGGAATCTCTGTATAATTGATCACTTACTGGTTCCAGCGGACTCAGCGCGATATGCGAAGAGGCCGTCGCAAGCGTCCGAGCATGTCGGGGGCATGCTGTGGCGAGCTGCCGGAAGGATCGCAGTGCTGAGAATGACATGATTGTCACTGGCTTGACTCCATCTTCGATACCACTGGAGTCTTGAAGACTGAGCTTCGCGACTTTTAATCAGAGGCCATGCCATCGTCATCGCATGCAAGGTGTTGGAGCCGAGTCAATTCCGACCGAGCCGCCGATCAAGTTGTGGAGGCCGGAGCTGCCCGTTGATCCTCGCCTTTGCTCTTAAATGGGAGCTGGACTGTTCCGTGTCCCCACATTGGTGCAATGTCAGACGCCCATGAATACTAATGGTCGTTCACCAGTTGGATACGCTCATTCAGAAGCCTGGATTTGGATCTGAGCCGAATATGTGCATGTCCTCGCCACTGGTTAGAGGAAAGCTCCAGGTGAAGTCAGACCGGTCGAAGTCTGCGAGGAAGGTTTCGATCTCCGGAATCACATCCATTTCCTGATCGCCGCTCCCTTCTCCAGCTCCGTGCCATGTGACCTGACCATCCTGAGTAACCACGTGACCCATGTGCTGCCATGTCTCGTCAAGGGGTAGGTGATCAAGCCTTTCCAAGGCATCCTCGCCACTTAGAACCTGGATTGACTGCTCCCCATGCCCCGCGCGATGATTAGATTGCCAACCAGGTGACGACGAATCCGCAGTCAGGCGTGGAGCTTTTGAAGCCCCATTGTCCATGTAGAGTTTCCGCATCGTGAGGTCCGCAACCAGGCCAAAACTTCGTTGTCCGGTCTTAGCTGATGGCCACCATTCTCCGCCCACAGTGAGAAGGCTAGAACACGTCCTCAGGTCCTTTGCCATATCTGCTGCTGATGCATTTTTGCGAACCTGTTCTGATGTCCAGAAAGAGTATATCAAAGTAGCACCAGCGGCAAAGATGTTGAGAACAGCCCTCCACCCGTGATCTAAGCTCTGGAAATCGTGTAGCCGTTGGTAGCCATTCAGAATCCCAGATGCGCTGTCCAAGCATATTCCGAGGGCATGTGCAGATGGTGATGGTATCACCTGCGATGGTTGGAAAAGAAGGATCATGGTCGAGTGGTATTTGACTTTGAGCTTCAGTCTCCAGACTTGTCGCTGGCGGCTGTCGAGGCAGGCGAAGTCGAACGGGTCGTCTCGAACTTCATCCCACCAGTTTTGTATGGCGTCTTTGATGCGCTCTTGGTGCTCAACGGAATTCTTGGGCCACGGGAACCAACTCGACTCGCCGGGGAGGTGGTAGAGATGAAGCTTAATGTCCGAAACGATGCGATCAAGCTTGAACTTGTAGATGGAATAATGTGTGACAGCTGCCGCAAACGACGGGGGAATGGGGCTGTCTCTAGATTCAGTCAACTGTGCTGGAGGTTGAGGCATCTGTATGTCAAAAGTTTCATCTCGGAAGCCCAGCGGGCGCCCTTGGATCGATGAGATGGATCTATGTAGCCCATTGATCAGCCATCTAACAACGTCGAGTTAGGATTACAATTTTTACATACCTGTCCAGGGAATAAATTGTAAAGAACGTGAATCTCCTAACTTGCTGATACGTAAAGTCGCTCGCAGATAATTCTGCTTGCTCTCGATGAACTCCAATCTCGACACAATAAGCAAGCGCCAAGTGCACCAATGTCCAGAGGTTGACTTCAGCTGGTGTCAGCATACTGTGGACTACTAGCATCACTAGGCCTTGAAGAGAGGGCAGTGAAATCTGTGAGAAGGCGTCTTTAGAGAAGTGTATGGCCGCTCGGTAGTATCGCTGCGGGGGATACTCGTAGATGCGAGACCTGACCTTGACAATCGCACCAATGTTCAAAATCATGAACAGAGTGAAAGCAACGACTGGCATGGTTACCCCCCCTGATTCTGCTACCCCAGGGACTACTTGGCGTCCATTCCAATAAAAAGGCCGCATGTTACTGGGCCAGCCATTGCGGAAGTCATCATCCAGCAGCGGGTCTTGAAGACAGTCGTAGATCGCGTCCAGAGCACTGAAGATGCCCGAAGGCTCGATAACTGGAAAGTCAGGATGTATCCACCGGGTATATGTGTGGACAAGCAGCAACGCATCGTGGCGAGGGGGCAGCTCCTGTGATATCTCTTTACTTAATGGTAGGTTTTTGCAGACGATCGAACGATCACTCACCTGCTTCAAAAATGCATACATGTCAATGCAGTACTGCTTGGCTTGCTCTCTTGGCCCTTCGTACCAGTCTGTATCGCCAGCTTGGGCAGGAACTGCAATCTCCTGAGGGGTAGATGCTGTGCTAGAAGGCGATGCCCCGATGAGGTTGGTGAACAGAAGCCCGGAGCTCGAACCTAGGTAGTGCTTTTGGGGCGAGTCTGAGTTTAGAGAAAGCATTCCTAAATTCATTGCGATAGAGTGAGCCCTCTCTGGAAAGGATCCATCTTGCTCAGCTTGAACGGCGTCGGCCGACCTCTTTTGCGATAGTCGAGGCGCAGACGTAGCTACTGGCAGCGCAGGTGTTTCCGGGGCCTCAAGATCCAAGGATGCATCAACCTGAGGCCCAGACCGCAGATCTACGTCCGGTAGACGGTCTCTAATGATGGTTTCCAGCCATTGAATCCTCTCCCTCGCTGCTGCAGCAAAACTGTATGATGGTCAGCCATGGAGCCATCTTACAAATATCTGATGAGACGCACTTCCGAGGGATCACGATGCCCGAATTCTGACTGTCCACATCAAGGCAAACTTGGCCAGCCTTTGCGCAATTGGTGCACGCGGGGACTTGTCCATCGCACTAGAACATGAACTTAACACGATGACCAGGCCCAGACTTTCCGCGACAACTCACCTTGATGCGTCTAGTGCGACAACGCTGGCAAGCCAGACGAACCTTTTTCGGCGCGGACGGCCGGGTCGACATTGATGCCGCGTCGCTAATAGACGATGTTCTAGAGGCGGTGGTTGTTGGGTATGTTTGGTTTCTGTCTTAAGGAGAAGCGCAACCGGGATTGAGAAAAGGGTTGCCTGTGCATCCATTGATCCAGACAAGATCTTCGTCGTCACCACGCGAGATGAGTTGATGGGGATGGGGAGGAGAATGACTAAGCAGCCAGGCCTTGGAGAAACCCTCCTTGGCTCAATTAGCGCCTGGATTAGCGCTGCTGTTACCGCAGTGCCACTCCCCAACTTCAATTGATACTGGATATTTACAGTGAGGTGTGGTGTGAGAGCATTAGTGGTCTCAAAGACGCTAAAGCTCCCTCAGCCTGGAACACTTGACCCGGCTTAGGGTTACCACTGTGGTCACTAGTGCAAGATATCTTTTACATACGACAACATCACAAATCTTAACCTGCCTCTTGGATAAAAGAATCCTCCAAACGATGTGCCATCTCGCATTGATCAGATCGGATCTCGAGCACACAATGATTAGGCCTTGATTGACTTTCTCAATAATCATACCCACCTATATCTCCGCGATGTGTATTCACGAGAGCTTCCCGGCTAGGAGCTACAGGGTAGGCATGTTATTCAGCGCAAGATCATATACCAGAATCTCTATCTGAAGATATAGCTCGGCATAGTGATGTATAGTGTTAGGTGGTGGCTCCCCCTGATGGTGCATGTAAACAATGTATTGAAACGATCGATCAAATTCAGAAGGAACCCAACCATAGAACCATCATTGTTAACTTGTCTGACTTGTCGAGATGGGCAGTGAAAAAAGGATGTCAACAAGTCCAATCATTTCACGTAGTCCATATACGAGTAGGTTTGGAAATCCTTATTAGGAGCGTTGTTCTACTTGTCGACCTCCCGGGACGATCTCGACATCCCGTTCTTCAGCTGCCGTTTCGTTAGTTCCATTCATCGCTGAGCCCCAAGGACCAAGATCCTATCAACTCAACATCAGTATCTTGCCTGACTTTTCTACTACTTCGCGCCATGAGCTCGTCACCCTATCTGCCCTCTGTGGTCCCATTTCCCAGACCTCTTCGAGCACAGAGAAGCCTGTTCTCAGCGCCTCTATCCCGTAGAACATCACATGTTCGTACCACTTCCGAAACCTGCTCTGCAGGGCCTTATCAAAGGCCTCACTGCTGGCAATAAAGGCAGGCCAATACAGCGGGGCAGCTACTAAGTTAGTTTCAACTTTGATTTGCTCAATGACTTCCATTCTGTCCAGAACCACCCCAATATGTGGTTGTAAGAAACGGTGATCAATAAGCCGAATGTTCTTTCACCTTTAGCGGTAGAGAAGCTGTGATCGAACACGTCGATACTAGTATTCTCGCCTGTTACAGCGGTATGATAGTAAACGATCTTAGCGCTTGATGAATAATTAGTCGGCGGTTCAGATGGGAAACTGGTACTAGCGGGCCAATCCATTATTGAATGTTCAAGTTCATCACATTCGTCTATAAGATGTAATGGGATTCGGCCATCGAACGATTCATCATAGAATTTCTGTATAAGATCGATGACTTTGGTAAGTAGGAAGAGGAGGCTATAAGGAACACCATAAATGCTCTCGTAGCTTCCGACCTTTGGATCTCGATACTGGTCTTCGGTTATTTGCGTTGAAGAGGCTGAACATTCGGCGGCGATGTGGTGACAAAACACGTCTTGAGATTCTACGCCGCTTCCCGCCGAACACGAGATTCGAAGATTGCGTGATCGGCTATGCCGAGGCAATGTGCTCTCGAAAATCGCCCGCAAGTAAAAGTACATCCGGTGAAGAGTTTCTGCTTTGGCCGAGTATTGTTGCTTCCAGGTCTGCCCGTGATTAATCAACCGCAGGGCCCCATCTAAATGGATGCCGCAGGTGTCCGTTTCACCTGACATCACCTAGGTACACGGTTGGCCTTCGGAATTTTTAATGCAAGACAAGGGGTTCTGAAAACACTCACATCGATTGTAATCATAGACAAGGTGGTGGCAAGAAAATCGGTGTACTTTACGCCCTTGTCTGGGTAAAACTCCTTCTCCATCGAATTCCTGAGCAGCTTGATAGCTTGAAGTCGAAACTGGTCCGCCATCTTTTCCCACCTTAGGGCTTTAGTCTCTTGCGATCGTAACCTGCAATCATTCGACAGACAGAAAGCGCTAATCGAAAGACACGAGCGTACAAGAGCTTCGCATATCGTCGATGTTGTTCCTTGGATTGTGATTTCTCCCACCGCATGAAGTATCTTGGGAAGATGGATCGCCTTCCACGGGCTTGTCCCATTTTCAATGACACAGAGAAGATTCACAACTCGCTTCGAATAGTAGTGTATAAGAAACCTCTCTGTTCTACCGAGAGAGACCGACCGGGAAGCCAGATCAATTTCATTTTCGTAAACTCCGAAAGTACCAGGCTCAAATTCTTCGACCAAACAACCGAAAGGATTTAGGATACTTTGATTATGGCTGTCAATGTCGAATGTAGCAATACTCGGTGATTGATTTGCAGAGCCGTTGATCAAGGGCCCTCTTTCACCTTTAGCGGTAGAGAAGCTGTGATCGAACACGTCGATACTAGTATTCTCGCCTGTTACTGGGGATATAGTAGTGTTAGCAGTTGCGAATGCATGTTGAGCCTCTGTGCTTGTTGGCGTGAAGTTTATGGGTAACGGCGAGGCATTAAGTCCGGAATCAACATCTCGAAACACGCCAAAACATTCCGTAAAAATATGTACGTTATCTTGTGAGGCAGGACTGTATCTTGGATCATAATGACCAAGGTTAGTTAGTATCTCATCAATTCTGTCGAATGAAAGCACTGGCGTATGGGCATCTAGACAAGGCAGGTGTAAGTGTTATGATGGTTAAGCAGGGAATACGGCGAGGCGTACCTAATGCGATATTTCTCCGCGGATTGCTAACACCAGGGAACTCCGCATCGGCTTGTTTGTTGATGATCCATTGGAGCCTGAGACCGTAACCCTTGCACTCCAAGCGACTCTTCATGCACTGGCGACAAGTGGGCTTCGCTTCATCGCACTTGATTTTGCGTTCTCGGCATGACCAACAGCCAGAGAAGGTTTTGCGGTTTCTTGTAGGTGAGCTCGACCCTTGTGACATTGGATAACGCAGTGGCCAAGTCGACAACTGATTGGTGTTTGGCAGCGGAAGAGGAAGGCCGTAGCGATTGACGAGGTGGGACGGTCGTAGTGGGGTTATTGTCTGCATTTACTTCTTTTATAGGCTGAGTACCATGATAACAAGCCTGGTCCCCTCGCCGATGGCGGGGGACGAAGTGGGACATGCTGCTCTTACTAGACGGAGTTCAGGGTTAGCCTCGCTCCTGGCTGCCTGTTCTGGATCGGATCATCAAACAATAGCTGTGCCCTAGTATCTTGAGAAGATATTTATTAGCCAGCCGCCCGATATATAATGGGTGTATAAGACTGATTAGACCGTGACTCTCTGTACCTCCCCCAAAGATTCAACCATACTATTGCGACTTCATCATGGCAACCACGACTATCACGTCGACGACGCGGGAGGATCTTGCTACTAAGGTCAGGATTGGTGCATCATCCTCAAATCCAGAATGGGCCACCGGAGGTTATCCCTTCCCTGGAATGCCAAAATTCGAGGACAAGTACAGAGAACGGGAGTGGCAGTTGGAGCATATGGCTGGAGCATTCAGAGTCTTCGCTCGCAAGGGGTACACCGAGGGTTCCGCTGGACACATCAGCTTCCGTGACCCTGTCGATCCTAGCACATTCTGGATCAATCCGTGAGTTTCAGTAAACATACTACATGAAGCTTGACCTAACACTTGTAGGATGGCTGTTCACTTTGGACTTCTCACGGCAAAGGACATGGTCCAGGTGAACGAAAATGGCCAAGTTGTTGGTGGAAACAAGGTAGCCATAAATACTGCCGGATTTTCTATCCATAGCGCTATTCACAAAGCCAGACCGGACATTCATGCCGCCTGCCACACTCATTCTCCCGCTGGAAAGGCTTGGTCTACTTTCGGCCGACCTCTGGATATCATTAATCAGGATTCTTGTACCTTTCTACACAACCAGGCAGTATATGACAGCTTTGGGGGTATGGCACTGAAGGGAGAGGAAGGCGAAAGGATCGCCAAATCGCTGGGAAGTGATAAAACAGTTGCGATACTTCAAAACTATGGTCTGTTGACGACTGGATCGACGGTAGATGAAGCTGCCTATCTATTTACGCTCATGGAGCGATCATGCGAAATTCAAATCATGGTCGAGAGCACTGGCATACCAAAGAAGTATATCGGCTCTGACGAAGCTGAGTATACCTGCAAGATCAACACCGATCCGGTAAGTCTGTTAAGTATTGCTAAGCAGGCATGCGGTATCTAACCTAATCAATCACCACAGGAAACTCTATATGCGGAATTTCAGGTAGATCTCGATTTTGAGATCAAGATGTCCAATGGCGAGATAAGAAAGGTGGCCTAGGCTACTTGCTCTGACGAAAATGAAAATCGTTGTGGAGAAACTTCGTTCTATGTGAAGACAATTTCCCATTTACTATAAATTGCTTGAATTGGCTCTCATTTAGGTAGTCAATTCATAGTACCAGGAATGATCTCGGTATATCTCAGGGAAAGACGCATATTCGTCAATCTCGCCTCACACCTGGGGTTAAAGACCGAGCTAGTATACAAGAGTGCTGCCGGTGTGGAACATCCATTAAATACTATTGTGCAGTTGTCGGGTCTGGCACCTTCCATTGCTGTTTAACTTTATACTCACACTTTCTTCCGTATACACTATTCTAATCCCGGTATCAATTTCTCTGCAATGTGGCTTTGGGTATCTTATTTTATGCATTGAACTAGTCTATTTCCCTTCCTTTTACGTCTCTTTGTTTTTTTCATCTTCCGCCTTGAAATGGAGGCGAAAGTGTGCCGGCTGCTGGTTAGATTACTCTTATCAGGTGTGATTCAACTCAAAATCAAAAGTGGCATGACAGAGCGAGGCCCGTATATCCCCACCTTCACATGACAATCATCCGCGCAATTCTTAGTGAGTGTGCTCTTTTTCGAACCTGATTAGGAATAACCTACCCTGTCCTTTACTTAGCCGCATAGGTGTTCCTCCTGCGATCTAACGACTTATAGATACGAAATACGCCTCTGTCCTGCGCATGTACCTGACTTCCTTTGCTGACTCCTGTAAAGGTTGATCGCTTTTATCCATCATCTAGTTGAAAAAGGAAACAGCAACTTCGAAACAAAGGTGGCCTGCCAGTTGTTTCACCTTCGGCTAATCTACACATTACCGCGCCATGGCCAAGAGTCGGGTTCTAGTTGTTGGTATGGGCGGGATCGGTACCGTCTGCGCCTATGGCTTGGAAACTGGCGGTTTGGCTGAAGTCACTTCCGTGATGAGGTCCAACTATGCAGCTGCGACGGAGAAGGGGATTGACATTGAATCTGTGGACTTTGGTCATGTCAAGTCTTGGAAACCAACCCATAGTATGTCCAGTCTACTATCATGATATTTGCTCCTGGATACTGACTGGAGTTTGCAGTCATTAGAAGTGTACCTGACGTTTCCGCTCAAGAGCTTTCTCCATTCGACTTCATCCTGGTCGCTACAAAGAACGTTCCGGGTATACCTCCATCAATAGTTGACCTTGTCTCTCCAGCTGTGACGGTGGGCACAACAACCATCGTCTTGGCTCAGAACGGCATCAATATCGAAAGGCCATTCATCGATCGCTTCCCCACCAATTCCATTATTAGTAGTGTGGTTTACACGGGGGCGGAGGAGATCGCCCCTGCCAAAATTCATCATACTGATCCTGATTGGCAAAAGATCGGTCCCTATCATTGCCCGGGTGTCTCAGAAGAAAGTGTCGAGAAGTCGGCGAAGAGATTCGTTAATATCCTTGACCCAAAGGGTAAAAGGATGATTTTCTACGACGCAGATGTATCTGGAGCCCGATGGCGCAAGCTGGCCTACAACGCTTCCTTCAATTCGGTGGCTGCCGCTCTCCAAATAGACACTTCGAGGCTCCGTATGAGCCAACACCTCATCGATGACCTGATCCTCCCTATCATTCTCGAGGTCCAAGCTGCAGCCGCATCGTGTGGCGTCATGCTTCAATCAGATTTGGTCAAGTCTGTGATGCAGCAAGATGTGGCCGATTCATTCTATAGGCCTAGTATGATGCAAGATGTTATCAATAGAAATTTCATGGAGATTGAGACGATTGTCGGAGAACCACTGCGGGAAGGGAAAAGGCATGGTATCGCGATGCCTACTCTTAGCGTTGTCTATGGTATTCTGAGGGGTTTACAGCTGCGCATTAAGGAAGAGAAGGGCTTATGGCAGCCCAAATACGAGCCCGGCAATCCTTACATGTGAAAGGCATATTGTCATTGATTATACCACCTATGCGACCGATATTCATCTCAAAACTTATCTTATGTTTGGCAATGCAGCAACTCTATTGTTGAAGCAATCTGAAGGTAGCATCGTGCTCCTGAAACAGCATGCATGAGGACTCCACATATCAGATCCAAACCGACCACTTGCATGATCTGGAAGTCTGTTGGTAGCAGAAGCAATTTTGTGTTTACGTTACTGTTCCGCCTTGCCAGTTCAGCTCTGGCGGTATTGCTTAGGCGCTGGCGGCTCAGCCACCCCCTCCTGGTATGGATGGCACTCTTGAAGGCTCACTCACAGGCACCAACGAGCCTAATTGCTAATTGGCACAAATGCCGCCTCATTAGGCTGCCAAAAGGCGTGACCAAGCATGTACCAAAGTACCTTCTCATTACTCTTACCGTCGTCACCTTCCTGCAGCTTATCTCACCCCCTCATCATCCTCATCACCTGTCATCACTCAATGTGAGCATCGCTCTCAAACCGAGCGAATAGTGCCAAGATGAGCTGGCAGGAGCTCCCAGTGGAGCTTCGGACCGATATATTGAGCCAACTCATCCATAGCGATTTGTTTCGCCCACCACCGCCATACGAATCATGTCTCTCCCTTCGGCTTGTTTGTCGTACGTTTCGTCGTCCCTGTCGCATTTTGCTATAACTTGCTGACCAGCCTTTGTCAATATCACAGGAGATTTCAACTCTCTATTCTGTTCGATCCTCTACCTTGGGTCAAATCGTCTCAAGGATGTGCCGGCGAAGGCAAAGAACGGCGCCACCGTCGCTTGGCTCCTCTCGCTCAAGGCGAAGATGGACCCTCCAGGGCATGATAAGACATCCACCTACTTCCAAGAATGGGCCAGCTTCATGGCCGCCCAGAGCACTTTGCAGCCGGGCGGTTCGGGCAACTACAACCAATGGCTGGATGCTGCTTGCCGTGCTGCGGCCTATAACGGTGATCCTCAAGCGGTATGTGCATGGTTGGTCTGTTCCGCCGATTCTGTGGTCGAGTCAGTCGATCTCGCTCCCCCAAGAAGCCTTGCTGCTGAACAGGCATCTGCAAAGCCTGGAAACCTATCCTATCTGAAAAATGCACATGGTGCTCTGCAAATTGCCTGTGAGAATGGCAATCTCGAAGTGGTCAAGTCTCTGCTGTCCTCGGGAATTGGTCCAGGTGTTTACCATACAGTCTTTGGCTACCCAGTCCACAACGCCATCCGCAATGACTATTTGGAGATCGTTCGAAGCCTGTTTCATTACGGAGCTGATCGTGATCCCTGGACCAGTCCGTATGCAACTCTCTTGGAGCTTGCCGCATGCCATGGCAGTTCCGCAGCCCTGAAGTACCTTCTTGGAGAAAGCCCTGCTCAAAGCGCAGGATCGCTACAGTATCTTCTATTCCTAGCATGCCGGAGAGGGCATGATGGTGTCGTCGAGGCGCTGTTCCAATGGATAGATGAAAAGAACAAGCCGCATAAGCGGACCAAAAGTTGGGTCAATCGTGTGATGCACCGTCGGGCTATTACCAAGATTCTACTTGATCCTGATGCGCCGATTCCCTATGACAAGGTCATGGATCTTAAGCCTGAATTGCAAGGGGAGGGAACACGTACACCACTCTGTTCAGCAGTGAAAAACAAGCACCCCACGATTGTTAAATTTCTAATTGGCAGGCCTGAATTTCATCCCGGCGACCAAGACAACGACAGCTGTCCATTATTTGTGGCAGCACAGACGGACCAAGCAGACCTAACCGAACTGCTCCTGGACCGTTATCAGCAGGACGACAAGGTTACTTCAACAAAGCTCCTCATGCTTTTCGATGAGGCATGTAGGTTCGGGAGCACATCTGTGGTAAAACTGCTTCTAGAGCGGCAGGGGGTCAACCCCAACGCCAACGCCAGAACACGATCTGTCGTTACAACCCCTTTAGTCACAACTGTTGGGCAAACCAGTGGCGATAGCAGCCCGAACCATGTTTCCATTGTGAAGTTACTTCTACAGCACCACCTCATAGACCCCCAGCTTCCAAGAATAGGGTTGAAACCATTGGAAATCGCTATTGACAGGAACAATACTGCCATGGTGGAACTGCTGCTCAACCACCGGAAAACCGATCCAAATCTATACAGCGACGACCATTATCCGCCTCTGTGTAAAGCCATACGGAACGGAAATAGCAAGATTGTTCGGCTTCTCCTCAAACGTCCCGACACCAACCCAAATTTGCGAGGCAAGGATCGATTTTGGGGGACGCCTTTGGTGACGGCGGTGGGCCGAGCTGATACGCTCATCGTCCGAGAGCTGCTTGAACGTAGCGACATCGACCCCAACATGCCCTCATTCCGTCATAAACCCTCCGGAAATCCTCTCTACTATGCAGCCGGCTCTGGCAATCATGAGATCATCAAATTGCTCCTAAGGCGCGTTGACATTGATGTAAATGTGGCGACGGACAACAACACCACGCCCCTGGTGCATGCGATAATGAACAAAAAGATTGGCATCGTCAAACTTCTGCTTGCTCATCAAAATATAGATCCCAATTACGCGCCAGAAGCTGAGGTGCATATAGGACTGCATGGCAGGGGCGATAACAGATCTACATATGCGTTTAATACGCTATATACGGCACCTACACGGAGCGGAGTGAAGCAGATACCTCTGTTTGTGGCGGGCGCAGAGTCGAATCGGGCTGTTTTCGGTTTACTTCTGAGGCATCCCTTGATTGATATCCATGCAACGGATAGCACAGGCAGAACACCTCTCTGGTGGGCAGCAGCCGGAGGCCCGGAAATCTCTACACACTTGCTCCTGGAGAGAGGCGCTGGCATCCACATCAACAAACAAGACATACAAGGCTGGGCACCTTTGCATGTGGCCGCTAATCGCCAACGCATCGAGGTGATTGAGTATCTCTTATCCCACCCGGACATTAACCCCAACCTTGCCAACCAGAATGGTTGCACAGCCCTACACATTGCGGTGTTCGGCAATGATGTACAGGCTGTAGGGGAGCTCCTTGCTCACCCGAAGACTGACCGGAACCTTGAAACAAATGATGGACAAACAGCTCTATCTATTGCACGGAGCCTAGAGTATCATAGGTTGACGCAGCTGCTCGAAGCAAACGAGGAGTGAGGCAACTAATATGACGATACCTGCTGCAGCTCCCACCACGTCTGAGGCCGGGATTGACTCTCAGTTGATGCACTTTATATTAGCATATCAAGTGATTTTAGACCCTAACTTGTTATAATCCGTTGCACAAAGGAGGACCACGAAGGAGGACGATGAGAAGGGTAAGAAAGAACAGGTTTGAAGGCCAAAAGAATAAGAAGGTGTTGGCAAAAGCATTAACAAGTTGGACAGTGGTTTGATGGAAACTGTTGAGTTGATTTAGTTCTACGTAATTAGCAAAATATAATAAGTGCCTTTCATTATGACCAGTATGATCTTTACTTTTGTTCAACAATATAAAAGTCATGTACTGGTCGAGGGCGATATGGTGATGGGAGTTGAGGTACGACCATTTCCCATGCGCGGATATAAGGGCGACAATCTACTCTCACTTTGCGTACAACATCAGTCTCAAACTTGTTCTTACTGGTCTTATGCGAAGAACAGTGTGGTTTTGGAGTGGGCTAGATCCCTTCATTCGGCCGTTATTAGTTAATACAATTGTGAGCAAATGCAGGGAAACGGCATGACGTTCTCGAAAACCGGGTCTGTAGAAGGGGGAAAACCCCATTTGTTCAACCACGACAGTGCACCCGGTACACACGACCCAGAAACCAAGGAGCATAAATCCTGTCTTTCTGGCCATTACCCAGCCGTTGTTGGGCACGGAGACCTGGTGACTAAACAGTAACATATAATGTTTATCGGAAGATGAGGTGGTAGTAAAAGGTGTCGAGATGGTTGTGTGAGCCTCGCCCTCACTTGACATGTTAGCCAACGCATGGTCTATAAAGGCATTTATTACATTTGGAATGTATAGGGTATCATTTTTTACACGGGGGATGGATGTCAATAACAGAAGCAGTGTTGAGTATTTATGTTATACAGAGGACAATGGCAAACGTGATTCTGCGTAATCACCGAGGTTAGGTATAAGATGTGTCAATATATTACCCGGATTCCACAGATTGGGCACGTGGAGTATCGTAAATGAAGCAGAGTATGTAGCTAGTGATACAGATCATATACTAGATTTACTTCATCTTGAGCACATGCGACTATAGCTAATGGAAAACTCAGGATTCTATTAAGAACTTAGCCGTATTAGACATAAATAGATAAATATTTAGCGTCAGATAGCTCCACGGCTTTCTAACTCAGCAGCCTTCCTGGCTTTATCTACAGTCGTCTCAAATGTCCCAAACTCGCGTGTCGGCACCTTGAGCTCAAACATTTCGTCGAGTTCGACATAGGAGCGATTTTTGGTCTCAGGGATGACGAACCACATGACAACTACGAAGATGGCCGATGTGGTTCCGTAAAAGAACATGGTGTTGGAAACTCCAAAATTGGGAGCCGCAAGCATGAGGGGCGTGCAATACGTGGTCACTAGCGACATGAGGGCGAAGGCGAGACTGCCCATGTTGGCCGTCTTGGCTCGGAGGACGGACGTAGAGCAGTCGGCGAGGAAAGTGAAGCCGAGAGGGCCTGCGGAAGAGGAGTAGGCGGCGACCCAGATGCATCTACATGAAGGACTGGTTAGCCAAAACTGGGAGAATAGAGCGTGATTGGGCGCTGAGAACTTACGAAACGGCAATCATAGCCGTGCTGTTCGCGGTAGTGAGAGGCATCTTGAGGATTCCACCGATGATGAAGAGTAGTGGGACCATGAAGGCACCGACGTAGACAAGGAGCGGACGTCGGCCCACGCGATCGGTCGTGTAGAAACTGATGGCGACAAAGGTTATGAGGACCGTGTTGACGGCGACGGTGGCGATGAAGGGCTGGGCGACACCGGCCTGCTGGAAGAAGTACGAGGTGTAGACGAAGAGGACTGGAGCACCATCCCAAAGCTGATTGTTGAATGGGACGAGAGACACAATGGTACGGCGCTGTTTGAACGTAACTGTTAGCTGCGTTGCACCTCGTCGAGAACGAACTGAAACATACAAGGTTGGTGCCGCGGAAGCAATCGAGAACGGACACGCCTGACTGGCTGTTGGCCAAGATCTTGCCATCTTCTATCTCTTTGAGGATGATGCTGTACTCGTGGTCGAGATCGTATCCAGGGACGCCACGGTAAAGCTTCTTCATTACTGTCTTTGCCTTTTCATGCCTGCCCTTGCCGGCGTACCAACCGGGGGTCTCGGGGATCAAGATAAGACAGATGATGGCGAGACCGGTGAACGTCCATTGTGAGTAGACGGCGTGGCGCCACTGAGAGACGGGTAACATGGAGACGACCTGCAGGGCAATGGCAGCGGTGAAGGCACCGAAGGCCCACTGTGATATTATCAGTCAAGCAGTCCCGAGTAAAGAGTCACTCTGTTGACTAGTTAATGTAGTGTTGGCTTACAAAGAGCTGGTACAGACCTAGTGCTGCACCACGAGCACGGGTAGGGGCGATCTCAGAGATGTAAGTAGTAGCAGTCATGTGATTGAGACCAACGGAGAAGCCCTGCATGGACGGGTCAGCAGGAGTCACGGAATTACAGATGCTTCTCCTGCGGAGTTTTAGTTCCTACATTGAGGATCTTGGCTACGAGCCAGTGCTTCCAGTTGGTGGCGACGATTTCGATGATGGCGGCGATCATCATGAAGACCTGGACCGCCCACAGAGCGGGCTTCCGACCAAACTTGTCGACGGGCCAACTACCGATGAGGAGAATGGCAACCAGGGCAGCGGCATAAGCGGCTAAAAAGTAAATGTTAGCAAAATATTTGCAGGGATAGACACACACAAGACATGGTTCCCCCCCTTTCAGCATGTTTACGCTGTAATGTGTGTATGGCTATCCATTTTCTAATGAGACGATGACAAACTCACCACCCCAGGCGGCGACTTGCTGCGAGTCAAGAACCCATTTGTCCTTCGCCTCATCAAAAGTACCCATCTGACGAATAAAACCCTGGAGGGCTACAATGTTGCCCGGCATCTTGTACTGATAGCCGTCACCCATAGCGCAGACGCCGCAGGCGAAGCAAACGGCCATGGCACGCCAGTAGTGTCGGATGGTCTCCCAGAAGGTGAAGGTGGTACTAACTGAGGCGGCGTTGGAGTTGTCGAGGACGTCGACGGGTTTCGTTGCTTCGACATGATCGATCTGATATGCTACGGCCCCGTCCTTCAACCCGGCGCCCTCAGGGGCTGCTGCGCTGGTCATGATGAAGGAAAGTCCCAAGTTAGGAGAGAAATGGATGCTTTATTGGCAAAGCCAAACTTTAGGAGAGTGACACTCCGGATGCGAGAAGGGAAAAGATCGAGGCTGAAAAGTCGCGGGGATGCAGTATTTAACAGCCTATTGGCGAGGATGGCAAGTGAAGCCAAGTTGGCAACCCAGCCCAAGCTTCATCACCACTACGACAACCGAGCCCCCTCATTCCCCACGGGGTAATCGAGGTGCTGACCTTCACCCCCTTCAACATCCAACCGAGCAGTGGGGAACGGACTGGGGTAGAGGTCGAGGTTTGTAGAGCTATCCGAGCAACAAAGTAGCATAAGCGACAAGCTAACACCCGAGCCGACAGCTCGGATGTTAGCTCAGATGCTAGTTCAGATGCGGGGTCAAGGAAATCATATCATGCGGACCAGAAACGTTCGGGTAGCGATGCGGGGATCCGGGGTCATCACCTCCAATATGAGGCTTCGTTTTCACGAGCTTGTACCACAACTCCTCACGTAGTATGCACCGCAACGTATGTGCATGTATAAACGACAATAAGGTGAGTTACAAAGTAATACACCCAATCGCTGTTTGGCACATGTCTTCTGGCCGACCAAGCCCATTTCTCCAATCCCTTTATGTAGCGCTGTTCCTCATCGTCTAGCCCTTGAAGTTCCCATATTGTTCTTCAATCTGATCCGATGATCTAACGCCTTCTATAATCCAAAACCAACAGACTTAATTGCGCTTTTACACTCTCTACCCTGAATTATGCCATCCGTTACTGATGCCCCCGTCGTGATCCGCCTCTCGGACGAGGAGCGCAATGCAGGCAGCTTGTCTGACCACCACCTCTATGATGCCGTCGAAGCCTTCTTCAGCGATGGCTTCGTCGTGCTCGAGAATGCAGTCGATCTCGATAAGATTGACCGCTTGAACGAGAGAATGCTCAAGGACACGCAAAAGCTTCTAGCTGGTGAGGGTCTATCACATTACGCGTAAGCCTTCCTGTCTCTACTTGAACTGAATTCATCTTTTGCATTCTCCTGACATAAAGAGCTGTGCTTGAAGGCCTTTGAATAGCAAGGTTGCAGAGAATGGAGCCAAGGCTGGTGGGAACCTGTCACAGGTTCCGCCCCTCGAGAAGGGTGAGTCACAAGATCTTGGCCAGAAGAAGTTGCGTTCCCCACCCAGTCCTAATAAGATGCGGCGTTCAGAATGGCTCGAGCCCCAGGTCTTCGCCAACAAGCAGGCTGCCAAGATCATCTCTTACATCCTCGGTCCTCATCCTGAAGTCCACTTTCTCCGCTCAAACACCCTCCTCAACACCAACGACCGCCAACGCGTGCACTCTGACATGCGCTTCGAGCACCCAACACATCCCTTTGCCATCACCCAGAACGTGTGCCTCTGCGACTGTGGCCCGGAGAACGGCATGACGGAGCTGTGGCTTGGAACCCAGAACACTGGTGTTGAGATCAGACCGCAGCTGGGCGAGCCCTTTATTCAGGAGTCAGTTGTTGAGCAAAGGAGGAAGATTCGTCCACCACTGTACCCCCGTGTCAAGAAGGGCTCTATCTTGATCCGCGATCTGCGGCTATGGTAAAACACTCCCCAAAGGGGCTTCCCCCCTCAACCTCTGCGTGTGACTGGATTGCTAACTCGCATCAGGCACGCCGGAATGGGTAACCCTACCGACAACGTCCGCATCCTCCTCACCATCAACTACTATGCCGGGTGGTATAGAAACGGTGCCCTTGTCCACTTCCCCGAGTCACTGAAACAACATGTTAAGTCCTTAGAGGACTACGCGGGTATCAAGATCGCCGCCACTTACGAACCGGACGATGGATTCAACTACCTTGAGAGCAAGTTTAGCAACAACTTCAGCTCGGTACTTCATCCCGAAGCGTGGGAGAAGATTGCGCATGTTAAAACCGCTAAGGGGTATTAGGAGAGTCCCGTGATGGCAATTGTAACTAGGTAGAGTTGACCTGGTTTCGGCGCATATTGTTTCTCGTAGGATAGAGACCCTCTATTTTCTCTTTATGGGACGCGGAGCAAGCTTCCTACAACTTGAGTATAATAGTTTAAGGACACAAAACACACAATGAGTAAAAGCTAGGAAAGACATCAGACCGGGTTTTTTCATCACAATGAATAATACTTGTATAACAGTTATGTGAATAAATAAAGCAGCGTCTCACATTATCCCAAATCTTGCCCCACCGTAGCTCGGGATCTAGGAAGTATTGTTTTCTCTATGAGAATTTGTCTAGCCTCACTTCAAGTGTAACTAGAGCGTCGTTTTATTGACATATAAGAACTTCTTAGGTAATTGTACTATCGATAGGTATACTAATCACCCTTGCAGTTTCTGCCTCCATTGCATATAGTATAGTCAAGAGCTATGAATTCCAGCATGCTTAGTGGTAGTATTACTATTGTCGCGCTCTATGCCAAGTTGAAGATGATGTTGAACCATGATATACATCTAATATATGCCTTTCTATATGACCGCTTGTGATAAAAACACCTTCTCCATCTCTGACAACTGGGAAATCGTATCCACAACCGTTTTCTGAAACGGCGTATACTGTAGCCCAAGCTCTATTGCTGTCGTCTCACCATCTATACCGTAAGAATAGTCTATTGTCTGTGCCTTGTCGCGCTGAACTTTGCCCTTGGCCCAGTCAAAACTCTCTTCGATGATTTGGGCCGCCAGATCGTATGTGAAACCCTCCTTTCCGCCCACAATGTAGCGCTTCATCCCGGCCCCCGGTCGTAAGAGTGCCTCGACGTGAGCTTGGGAGAGATCACGAACATCAATCCACGAGGGAACGCGAGATGTTGCCAGGGGCTCGCCGCGGGCCACTTTCCACAGCATGGCGCTTGACTCGTTGAGCCCGTCCAGGGTGGACACGGGATGCACCACCGGACCAAACGTCATGGACGGGCAGAGCGTCACGAGGTCGAATCCCGGCTTCCGGTCCCTGACAAAGTCCCATGCCGTCTTCTCAGCAAATTTCTTGGCGCCGCGGTAGGCGAGAAATGCAGGCGTTGCAGGGTCTGCAGCCTCTTGGTACGTGAGCGGGTTCCAATCGTCGCTAGTGTACGTGAAGTATGGTGGCGCTTTGCGGTCGGCATTCATGACGGACGCAAAGGACGACGTGAGTACAACCCGCCTGACGTTGCCGTTGGCCGCCGCGGCTTCTAGAACCCCCTTGACGCCATTAATGGCCGGGATGATAAGCTCCTTCTCGTTATCGTTGGTTTGGTAGCAAAGAGGCTATATGCAATGAGATGAGTGATTACTTCTCACACAGCGGTTGGATGAGAACGTACACTGGCGACGTGAATCACAGCATCGACACCTTGGACAGCTTCTTGCAAACGGCCGGGTCTTTCAAAATCATCGACCTCGACGAAATCCAGACGCCCGCCATATTGCAACCTGGCTTGCATCATGAGGTTGCCTTTAGCCACCGACCGGGTGGCCCCTCGGACCTTCAGGCCACGACGGAGGAGCTCATCGACAACATGGGCGCCGATGAACCCCGTAGCTCCCGTTACAAGTACGTATTTTCTTCGAGCGTGGGATTGTTAACTATTTCTCCTCGTCTGCTAGACTATTCTCAGGACAAGTTCACATGGGCCCGTTTACACTCACATTTCAGACATCGTTGCCGTCCACTTCCGACGCTGTCCAGGTTCCGAGGACAAGATTGATAACTCTTCGTGATATTGGACAATATGAACTGCTGCCTCAAGTCATACATGGCTTATGAATTGACTCGCACTGCATCTCCCCTTTTCTTATCGACGTCCCCCTGTCAACCCGTTGATGGTATGTGTGGGGAAAACCAACCAAAAAACGCCAGCCGAAGCGAGCCGACCGTCGGCATGTATGTGGCGAAAGCGTCGCATGGGCTTTAGCAGTGAACACGAGACCAAAAATCAATAATGGCCCCAGTGCGTCGTGGAGTAGTAGGGGAGCTCTAGATCTATTCGATATTGGTTTACTTCACATGTTCCACGCGGCCGGCCGTACGCTCGGATTCAACTCCTAATTCTCCTTCGGGTCGGTTATGTAGCGGCATCGTCGCCTCGCTCGCGCACTAAGAACGCCAAGTATCATCACATGGTTGCTTGAGTCATGTCATTGTTAGGATGGACTACGCAGTCGTGTAAGACTGTTAATCCTTGTTGAATGCCCAGTCTAGCCCGCCCATCTCTGAGACTTGTCCCCGTTTCCCTTGGTCGCGTCGCAGATTGCTCTTAAGCTTCACATTTATCATCCCCTTGTCACAACCCAGTACAGACTCGTCAAAGGGCTGTTAGTTTCCCGGCATCTTTGAAGCCATGGCCGAGTCCACGTATGACCAGTACGAAGGTTTCCAGGTGGAATCGCCCGCAACGTACAAGACCTTCCACAGAAAAAGGTTCAACACCAAGCCCTTTGGTGAGCTTGATGTCGAGATCCAGATTGAGTGCTGCGGCGTTTGCAGCAGCGACATTCATACCATCAATGGCGGATGGGGTCAAACCAACTTTCCCCTCGCCGTTGGCCACGGTAAGACATTCTCCCCACTCCTCGGACGCGACCCTTCCTGATTGTAGACAACGGGAACTTAGAGATCGTCGGGAAAGCCCTGAGAGTTGGAAGCAAGGTCACCAAGATCAAGGCCGGCCAACGTGTCGGTGTGGGTGCCCAGTCCTGGTCCTGTCTGGAGTGCGTGGCTTGTCTCAACGACAACGAAACGTACTGTCCCAAGCAGATGGACACATACGGCGCCGTCTGGCCAGACACCGGCATCGTCACCCAAGGCGGTTTCTCGTCTCACGTCCGGACCCACGAGCATTGGTGAGCGTCTATTCCCCTCTCTCGCGTAGCCCGTTCAACACCCTGACGCGATATGCCATTCTCGACAGGGTCTTCCCCATTCCCGATGCAATCCCCAGCGAACTCGCAGCACCCATGCTCTGCGCCGGAATCACCATGTACAGTCCTCTCGTGAGAAATGGCGCTGGCCCCGGCAAGAAGGTTGCCATTGTCGGCCTCGGTGGCCTCGGCCACTATGGTGTCATCTGGGCCAAGGCCCTCGGCGCCGAAACTTGGGTCATCTCGCGCTCCCATGCGAAGGAGAAAGATGCCGAGAAGATGGGCGCTGACGGCTTCCTTGCCACACAGGACCAGGGCTGGAACCAGGCTCACAAGATGACGTTTGACCTTATCGTCAGCACTGCCAACAGCTTTGGTGGCGGATTCGACCTCCAGGCCTACCTGCAGCTGCTCAAGGTTCACGGCAAGTTCGTCTCGACCGGTGTCCCGGAGGATTCCAAGCTCGAAATCACGCCGCAGATGCTAAACTTCAACGGCTGCTTTGTCGGTGCTTCTCACCTGGGCAGCCGGCGTGAGATGCTGGATATGTTGGAGCTTGCGGCAAAGAAGGGCGTCAAGTCGTGGGTCGAAACATTGCCCATCAGCGAGGAAAACCTCTCCCAAGCTGTGCAACGGTTGGAGAAGAACGATGTGCACTACCGTTTCACAATGGTGGATTACGACAAGGCGTTTGAGGAGAGAAGCTGAATAATGTAAGTAACAGCATAGCTTCACGGTCAATAACAGAGTTACTCTACTTCTTGATCAGGAGATTGAGCGTTTAAGGAGCTTTAACTTAGCTTTAACTTATAAAATCTACATAAAAAACAGTAGTAAGACATTTTAAAAATAATACCTTGCAATAATTAAACAAAATTCAAAACATGCTCTCTTAGTCTAAGAGTATAATCATGTTAATGAAAGACTGTATCAATTATCGTGTTAATAACTATCTCATTATTGAGATAAACTGATCACTAGGCCATTCTTTAATTTACTCTCTTTTCTATATTAATATTGACCCTCTCGATGTAGGAGCCAACTTGTTAAACAAGACTGGGCTGTCCAACTTTGACGCATGACAACAAAGTTATTCAAGCAATCACGATTACCGAAGCACTCGGATTCTAGCCGCCAGTACTGTAAAATTCTATCCAAGACTCTCTCCTTTCCAGTGTTGAGATGGGTATCATTTTTTATTGACGCAATAGCTGGCTATTATACATACTAGGCTCGTCTTCCAGCAACGGCCTTTTACTATGTCTGTAGTCATTCGAAAAACCCTCCCACGCCGAAGCCAGTTTCCTCTTCCTCATTCAAATATATTCACTCTCTCATTTCCATTAGCATCCTGTGCTCTTCCT
Source organism: Clonostachys sp. G952 (assembly GCA_027569935.1). Taxonomy (NCBI): domain Eukaryota; kingdom Fungi; phylum Ascomycota; class Sordariomycetes; order Hypocreales; family Bionectriaceae; genus Clonostachys; species Clonostachys sp. G952. The sequence goes on along the minus strand of JAPDLB010000021.1, from coordinate 601,523 downwards.
ATTCAAAATGTCAGCCTTTGAACTTTAACCCAGATCTGCCAACGGGGTTGATGGATATTCACCCTATTTAGAGGCCTTGGTAAGTAACAAATATATGTGTCATTCGGGGCAGGTTCCTTAAGTTAGAAAAATAAATCGTGTATCAGCCTCCCATTCCAGTAAATTGTCATTGAAGAGCGATTATCTTACCACCTTGATGTCCTCCGATCCAAACATACTCCTCAACCTATCCTGAACCCTTTCTCGGATCAATCTGTAAGAAGAGATGATCTCCATCGTCTTCTTATCATCTTTACTCGTGTTCCAGGTCCCTATCTTGTTTGCACTGCTAAATCCAATGCTAATTGACTAATCTGAAAGGTCTCTTGGGGTGGTTCGACTGTTGCCCTGTTATTGCTGCCCCTTCCGACAGCCTCTTCACTGGCATGAAAGTTAAAAGGGACAAATTGCAATGAAGGTCGGATGGCTCTAGAATTGGCAATAAGCTCAAATTGGTCGTCCTCCAAGACAAGTAGACTCCTCGACTCTACACTCTGGAGCATCGAGCCAGGGACGAGCTTCCACATTGAACAGTGGACACGACGGAATGCAAAGCGTTTTCTTCCATCTACGAAAAATCGGGCTTCCGGGATAGACTGAAGATATAAACACAAAACATTAGTAGATTGGTCAGACAACAAATCACACTGAAGTGGCATCAGTGCACGGCGTCCATGCCTCAATTCAGGTCGAGTTATTGTTTTTGCGCGATGCTCTGGTTCAGGTGCATCGAGGAGATAACAACTCATCGACAGCCCAATATTGGTCATGGTGAACGGCTCAAGGTAATCAGGGAGCCATCGCCGGAGACGTGGCGTATTGATGAAATCTGAAGGACTGCTAGCCAAAAGACCACTGTCTGGAAGATCGGCACGCCAGGCAAACAGAGTCTGGTCAAAAGACTTTGACATAATCTCCAACTGCAAGCGTCTAAAGGCGCTTTTACCGCCTTCGCCGTACAGAACTGGGATGTTGACATTGAAAATGCCCATGAGACAGTATGCCATGTCTTCAGCACGTGTCGTTAGGCGTCTGGAAGCCATAGCCATACGCTCACCAATACTTATCTTTGAAACCTGGCCTTGGTCTTTCAGAATCTCAACGGACAAATTCCCAGCTCGGGCGAGAGTTTCAAGTAAGTCGTCTCCGCTTGGGATGAAGTTCCAGCTTTGATCGTAGAAATAACGCGTTCTGGGCGCCAAGAGCTCTTGGAGTGTCCATCCGCGTAGGAACCATCGACTCCGGCTGAGCCTTTCGAGACTTTCAGTCCGCGTGACGTTGTTATCCCCGCCACCGGCCTCGACGTCGCTGAGATATACCAAGCACTCTACCGAATCTCGGTAGTAATTGTACATGGAGTTAATGGCTTCGGAAAGATCAGCGCTGCTCCTTTTATCGATGCAACATGTGTCGATCCAGACATAGTCTAACATGTGGGATTTTGAAATCTCGCAGCTTTTTGAAATCTTCGCAAAACATGGTTT